>CAUYLG010051167.1:0-151205 GCA_963573385.1 Cacajao melanocephalus | reverse complement strand
GTTTATAGACTTGCATATGTTAAACCAGCCTTGCATCCCTGGAATGAAGCCTACTTGATCGTGATGGATAAGCTTTTTGATGTGCTGTTGCAATCGGTTTGCCAGTATTTTATTGAAGATTTTTGCATCTATGTTCATCATGCATACGGGCCTGAAGTTTTCTTTTTTTGTTAAGATACAGAACTATTTCATCACCAACTATATCATCCCATCCCTGCTGGGATTACAGGCATGATCCACCAAGCCCACCCGCATTATCTATGTAACTTCTTCAGTGACGTGTATCTTCATGTCTTTTGCCAATTTGTTGTTTTTAAGGTTTGAGAGTTCTTTATGCATTCTACATAGAAGGCTTTTGTGAGATACATGCTTTGTAAAACTATTTCATCACTCTCTCACACTACCTCTTTTTAGTCAAACCCATTCTTCTTTCAATCATTCCAAGCCCTTGGGAATCACCAGTCAATTCCCACCTCTATAATTTTATTTCAAGAATGTTAAATAAAACCATACAATATGTGATCTTTGAAAACTGGCCTTTTTACACTGAGCATATCTTTGATATCCATCCAAGTTGTTGCAATTTTTCTTTTCTTTTCATTGTGGTATTCTGCTGTATGAATATACCACAATTTGTTTAACCATTCACCTACCGAGGGACATTTTGGTTGTCTCCAGTTGAGGCTATTGTAAAGAATGTTGCTATGAACAATCATGTACAGGGTTTAGTGTGGGTACACGTTTTCATTCTCTGAGATAGATGCTCACAAGTACAACTGCTGAGTTTTATGGTAATTTTTAAGAAACTCTCAAACTATTCGCTGGTGTGGCTATACTATTTTACATTTCCACCAGCAAAGCATGTTAAAGTTTGCCTGCATCCGTGGCCAGGTGCAGTGGCTCATGTCTATAACCCCAACACTTTGGGAGGCTGAGGTGGGTGGATCACAAGGTCAGGAGATCAAGACCAGCCTGGCCAACACAGTGAAACCCTATCTCTACTAAAAATACAAAAATTAGCCGGGTATGGTGGCACATGCCTGTAGTTCCAGCTACTCAGGAGGCTGAGGCAGGAGAATTGCTTGAAACTGGGAGGCAGAGGTTGTGGTAAGCTGAGATCTCACCACTTCACTCCAGCCTGGGCAATAGAGCTAGACTCCGTCTCAAAAAAAGAAAAAAGTTTGCCTGCATTCTTGCCAGCATTTGAGATGATACCATATTTTTTTTTAGCCATTCTAGTAAGTATGCAGTGATAGCTCTTCATGGTCTTAATTCACATTCCCCTAATGGCTAACGTTAAGTATGTTTTCATGTCTTATCCACATAGCTTTTTTGTTTGTTTTTGAGAAAGAGTCTTGCTCTGTTGCCTAGGCTGGAGTGCAATGGTGCAATCTCAGCTCATTGCAATGCCACCTACTGGGCTCAAGTGATTCTCCTGCCTCAGCCTCCCAAGTAGCTGGGACCACAGGCCTGTGCCGCTATGCCCAGCTAATTTTCAGTAGAAACGGGGTTTCACCATGTTGTCCAGGCTGGTCTCGAACTCCTGGCCTCAAGTGATCTGCCCACCTTGGCCTCCCAAAGCGCTGGGATTACAGGCATGATCCACCAAGCCCAACCGCGTTATTTGTATAGGTTCTTCAGTGATGTGTGTCTTCATGTCTTTTGTCAATATTCTAATTAGACTGTTGTTTTAAGATTTGAGAGTTCTTTATACATTCTAGATAGAAGCCTTTTGTGAGATACATGCTTTGCAAATATTTTCTCCCAATCTGTAGCTTGTCTTTCCATAGGTTTAACAGTCTTTTGCAGAGCAAACATTTTTAATTTTGATGAAATCTATTTTTTCTTTTGTGGATGCTTTTGGTGGCATGTCTACAGAGTTTTCATCAAGCCCTAGGTCCCCAAGATTTTCTCCTACATTATCTTCTAAAAGTTTTATCATTTTATGATTTACATTTGCCTCTAGGATTCATTTTATGCTTTTTTTATTAGTGTGTGAGGTTTACAGAGAGATTTTTTTTTTTTTGCCTATGTATTCCAATTGTTTTAGCACCTTTTGTTGAAAACACTGTCCTTCTTCCATGTGATTGTTTTTGTACCTTTGTTTTTAAAAAATTAGTTGACTGTACTTGTATGGGTCCATTTCTGGGTTTTCTATTCTGTTCCACTGTGCTATGTACCTGTTCCTTCACCAATACCACATAGTCTCGATTACTGCAGCTATATGGTAAGTCTTAAAATCAGGTAGACTGATTCATACCACATTTATCTTCTTGTTTGGTACTGTGTTGGCTAGTCTAGGTTTTTTGCCTTTTCATATCAACTTTAGAACAATTTTTTCTATATCTGCAGAAAAAAAATCTTCCAGATATTTTGATAGGAATTGCATTAAATCTGTATATTGATTTGGGGAGAACTGTTATCTTTACTATGTTGAACTTTTCAACCCATGAACATGGTCTGACTCTGTTTATTTAGATCTACTTTGATTTCACTCATAAGCATATTAAAGTGTTCAGCATGTAAGTCCTATACATATTTTTAGATTTACATCTATGCATTTTATTTTCTGAACATTTATAAATAATATTGTATTTTTAATCTTGGTTTCTCTGTGCTCACTCTTAGTATATGTTTAGTATAGTATGTTTATGTTGTATTCTGTGACTTTACTAAACTTATTTAGTACTAGGAAGTTATTCTGTAAATTCTTTGGGGATGTTCCATATAGACCATCATATAATCTGCAAACAGGAACAATTCTATTTATTCCTTTACAATCTTTAAGCCTTATATTTCCTTTCCTTGCATTGTGTTGGCTGGAACTTCCAGTACTGCGTTAAATAGCAGTGGGGAAAGTAGACATCCTTGCTTTGTCCTAACTTTGGGGCAAAAGCATTGAGTAAAAGGCATGCTTTTAAATCCACCTGATGCCTATCCGTAGCCAAGTGATCTTCACAAATTTACTTAAGTTTATGAGTCTCCAGTGCCTCCTATGCAAAATGAGAATAATATTCACCTCATAAGCCTTGTAGAAATAATTTGGAGCACATAAATTAAAGCATCTAACATAGACCCTAACACCTAGAGCAAGTCTCTTTCTGGGTCTAAATTTGAATTCAGAGAAGCAAAACTCGCTGAATTTGCTGCTCAGCTTGTGAATGTCCATCTTTTAATAAAACACACATTTCTTTGGTGATTTTCTGCAATCTATAGGTTATCATGAACTGAAATAAAACTGAATTCAGGTTAAGGCAATGTAAAATATTACTTCCCATCCCTAAAGATCACTCAGTTATCAGCAAACCAGCCACTTTATCCTAACTAAAGTTTATCTGAGCACTTCAGTCAGAAAAGGCTTACTGTTGGCAGTTAGACACTGCTGGTTTAATCAAGCTGTTGATTGCTCCAAATGCTATGACTTGCCAGACAAATGCTCTGAAGGATGAAAAGTGAAATGGCATCACTTTTTATTTATATTTCCATAAAAAGCTATTTATAGTTATTGTATTTGTATTACCTGCCACAACAATCACAATTCAGAATATTCAGTAGAATAACTTGAGAAAGGTTTCCAACTTGGAGAATCCCCACTTTCAGGCAATCCGCTTAAAGGCACTATATAGAATGTAAGGTTTATACAAAATGGTGTCTTGAAAATGTTTTTCTAGTTCAGAAAAAATATTAGCTTGCATATTGATTCTCTGACCTATAGTCAGAAAATTCTCTAACCTATAGCCAAAATATCTGCCTTGATTGTCAGGACAAAGCAATATAAAAAGATAATAAAATCAGATTTATAAGCACCATAGTGAATGGGGCATGAATTATTGAATTGATTGGTATAAACCATAGAAGCCAATCTTACTGGCCAAGTGGAAAAGAAACTTCTTGTACAGTATGACAATAGCCTCTGCCGCTCTCTCTCTCTGGTCTTACTATTGCAGCACTTGGGCAACTGCTGTCTCACCTCTGGCTGCCCACTTACCTTTGAGCAGGTGCTGGGCACACAGAATTAACTCTTAGAGCAGCCTTTAAGCAATAACTAATAGCAGTCAGTATATCATTACTCCAGCTCCCTCAGCTTCGGTGGGGGGGATTACTAGGAGATGCATGTTCCAGCAGGATTCATTTCCAATTGTCCACAGTTATCACCTGTTTGAAAACACACTCCTTACCGGCTGTCTTCCCTTCTTAGTCTCATTCTCCCTCCCCTATGCTGTGGTATCTGCTGCTGGGGGATCCCAAAGTAAGACGAAAGGATGGTGATTAACTTGAAGCATCTATGAGAAGGATGACAATTGAGGCTAGGAAAATAGCGAGAACTGGGGGAGTCAGAAAGCACAGATTCCCACTAGTCCCTGATACAGGCATGATTCAGATAGAGTGTCATCAGCAGCACCTTCCTCCCTCCCAGGACAATGTTGTCTTTTCAGGACACCTGTACCACTGCCACAGACACCACTAACTCCATTGGTTGCCCTCATTATGAATAAACCCTAAACTGCTCTTCCATCTCTGTGTCACTAGTTCAAGAGTCAAGAGTCAAGGTTCCGGAGAAGAGCAAAGCCTGGGTTTGCAAAGGCCAAGCCTGGGTCAAATAATCACATACTAGTGGTCAGGTAATAAGAAAAAGCTGGTTACCTTTGTTTTTTTGTTGTTGTTGTTTTGTTTTTTGAGATGGAGTCTCGCTTTGTCACCTAGGCTGGAGTACATTGGTGCAGTCTCAGTGCACTGCAACCTCCGCCTCCTGGGTTCAAGTAACTCTCCTGCCTCAGCCTCCTGAGTAGCTGGGATTACAGGTGTGCACCACCATGTCTGGCTAATTTTTGTATTTTTAGTAGAGATGGGGTTTCAGCATGTTGGCCAGGCTGGTCTCCAACTTCTGACCTCAGGTGATCCACCCGCCTCAGCCTCCCAAAGTTCTGGGATTACAGGCCTGAGCCACTGCGCCTGGCCACCTTTGATTTTCATAGTGGGAGGTGAGGCAGTGTCTCACAAAAGAGACCTTTTCCCAAATAAGATGGAGCTTTGCACGCAGGACAGCTAAACAATCACAAATATCCACTACGGTGATTGAATAAGTATTTTTTTTTAAACTTCAACTCTAAATTCTTTTTTTTTTGAGACAGGGTCTTACTCTGTTGTCCAGGCTGGAGTGCAGTGTGCCATCTCGGCTCACCACAACCTCCACCTCCTGAGCTCAAGCGACCCTCCCTCCTCAGCACCCCCAAGTAGGTGAGACTACAGATGCAAGCCATCATGCCTGGATAATTTTTGTATTTTTTGTAGAGCCAGAGTTTTGCCATGTTGCCCAGGCTTGTCTCAAACTGCCAAGCTAAAGCAATCCATCCACCTTGGCCTCCAAAAGTGCTGGGATTACAGGCATAAGCCACCTATCCTGGCCTGTTGTCTTTTTATGGTATACATTAACTCTCTGATAAAGACTCAGACTTTTCTTTCTTGTGCCCGTGTATTTATTTCATTTATTCTTCTAAGGTGTATATTTTTACATCTCTGAAAATGTTGTCTTTTCAATGAAAATTGTCAATCAGTCTGTTAAAATTGATATCTTACAGTCAATTAAAATTTAAATTGCCAGCATTTTTTTCTTCAAGGTACATAACTAATGATGCAACTTCCAAATGATGGCATCTTAGATTCAGTAAAATCTGGTAATATCTTTTCTCCCTTATCATAAAACTTACTACAGTGATTTGCCTTTATTTCTCATTAGACTACAAGCTTCACATATGTCCTATTCACAGTGGCATGCCTGTGGCATAAGTCAGTGCTTAGTGTATAACACAGTACCTACATTTATTAAATAAACCAGTAAGATGGTAAATAAGAATGAACCTGCTAAGCAAATTTCTGTGTCCAATATTTCACGTGCCATGAGTCTCTAAGATTTAAACACATCCAGAAAAATGTTCTTTTAATGCTCTCAATCCTAGATGTCTGACTTGTTCATTTAACAGTTTTGGAACTCTTATGCCTTATATCTGTGCTAAATGCCTTATATCTCATGTAATATTCAGATCAGTGCTCAATGCGACACACGGAGACTCAAAGAAGCTTAATAAATTGCCAAAGGTCAGTTGGGGTTATAAAAAGGGAGCCATGGTTTGAACACAAGAGAGTTTAACACCAGAGCTCATGCTCTTCACCAATCTACCATTGTCAGACAATAAGCTATAATCTACTATTTTATAAGTCCTCTTAGGTGTTAAGTGTAGCAGGAATCCTCACTTGAGCCTAAACTGTATCTACCCTTGGATTCTGGCACCTTTGGAAGGCTGGCTGAATGGGTCCATCAAAAGTCTACCTGGAAAAGGTATTAATGGAAATCTCATCCTCAGGGAACAAAAGTTGCAGCATACAAGTTCAGGCTGCTGAAAACAATGTAAGAGAGAAGGAAGTGCAATTGTATGCACAGCATGATCTGTGTCACTCACATTTTCCTCCAGCCTCTCTCAGAAATTCATGCAGAGATCCTAGCATTGGTAGGAGGGTGGGATGACCAAGCGGACCCCAGGCCATACCAGAATCCTTGGTCCAGACAGAAGCAGCATCAGCTCGAGGGCTGGCACCTTTGCCAGCAGCCATGATGTCCTGGGCAGGCATCAGCAACAAGTCAGCATCTTCTGGGGACCACGGTGCTCCAGTCACCATCTCTGGCATCATTAGAACACATGGAGGAGGAAAATGTCAGGAGTCACCGTGAAAAAAAGGTTTCATCTGCAAAGCTCACTGGAGATCATTCCCAGAGGGATCCTGGAATGACTTGAGAGGACTCTTGATGGGCCTGGAGTTTGGGTAGATCAGTCAGTGTCGGGGCCAGAGGAATGCTGTTGTTTTGTGACACTGTTTTTATTCCCAAGCTGTGTGTACTGAGCAATACAGGTTATACCATTACAATCCCAAGCCAGGAAGCACATAAAACTAGTAAGAGCTCAAATCCAGAGCTTTCAAAATGAACTAGAAAACAAAAGGCAAGCAAATTTGTTTGCCGAGAGAGGCTCTCTAAAATAAAATTATATTTATTCAGGAAAAAGACATTGCAATGGGCATATGTATGCCATAATAAACCATCTGCACATTCAGGGAGGTAAAGGAAGACAGTGGTTTTTAAAGGAAAAGTGAGAAGGATTACATAATTGTTTTGAGATAATTATCTTTGGCTACAAGAATCAATAACAAGGGTGACACCACTATGTGCTTGGATAGGCATTGCTGGCAGATGTCCTTGCAGAGTTGTGTTTTATGTAAAGTTGTAACGGCCTTTGTCCAAAGTCACGGTTTTAGGGAAGTTTCTCATTACAGGTTTTGTTATCAGGCATTTATGCCTGAGAATCCTCTCCTCATGGCACTCTCTGGCTCCATTTGTCAGGATTTTGTTTTATTTTAACATAAATGACTTCATTTTGATTCTGGCAACTGTCAGAAAAGTAACCAGTAAGACAACAAAGATGTCTCAAGGAAAAGGCAAATGTCATGGCTGAGCCAGGGAAACAGAATTCAGGAGATCCGAATTCTAGACCCTGCTCAGTCCCAAATGTTTTGCTTCACTGAGAGGCCATAAATCATCTCTCTGGGCTGACTTCCTTTCCAATGGCATGAGAAGGCTGGGCTAGATAAATGGCCAACCCTCATGTCTGACTACCTCACAAATGCTGTGATTCTGCAAACACTGGTTTGGACACTTTAATACCCAGCTGGCCTTTAAAATAGCTTTGCAGAGGGCTCAGCCAGCATGGGTTCTGCATAACAACAGCAGAACTGTGTGTCCTTCCAGGCTCTGAAAATCTCAACGGTAAAGCAATAGAAAAACTAAATCTGCATTGCATGTAGAGTCAACTGGTCGACCCCAGCAGGTTCAGCTGGGGTAAATAGGCTCCACTTTTGGAAGTTAATGAGTGCCTCTGGCTGAGCATGTTTTTGGTTAAGCTAACCGCACATGTGGAAAAATCAGAGAATGTACATTTCTTAGCTCATATTCTCACAGAATGTTTACTAATGGATTTAGTAGCCACAGGTAAAATAATGTCACATTTTAAAAGGGCCCGCAATGAGAACAACATTTTCACAGCTTACTGCCTGATTAACACCTGGCTAACCTTCCTCTAAGTTTTCTTACTTGCTTGAGTCTTCGTTAGATTATGATTTCACAAAGTTGGATGGGAAATTGATTTTCATTAGCAAATGTCACAGGACTTTCTGGGCTATGGAGTTGGCACAGGCTACCCTCTGTGCGTTCCATTTTACACTTAACAGTTCTGCTACATTCTAAGCCTGTTTTACATCTCTCTTCTAGTATCCATCACTCACCAGTCAAACTACACCAATCTATGGACCAAGCACACCCTGGGTTTTCCTGCCTCATGCCATTCCTTCTGATATGGCTCCCTCCTTACTCCTCATTGCTCTCTGGCTATGATATTTTACACATCTTATAGTACCTTAAAGCTTTCAATACTCACCAAAGTCATCTCTACAATTAATGCAATTTGATCAAAATCTCATCAGTGTTTTTTATGAATCTTGATTCTGAAATTTACATAAAACTATAAATAGTCAAATCAATTCTGAGAAAGAATGAGATGGCAGAAATGCCATGTCAGATGTATAGACATCTATAAAGATATTGCATACAAGTCAGGGAATGATTGGTTCAAAGACAGACCAACAGGCCAATAGAAGAGAAAAGAAAACTCAGAAACGGGCCCACACTTATATGGAACTTTGATGTATGACAGAGATGGTACTGTAACTCAAAGAACTGTAATTGGTGTGAGACAACAGAGTACCCACATGGGAAAAACAAAAAAAACATTAGATATCTATTTGACCCTATACACAAAATTCCACATGGATTAAGACATAAATATGAAGCAAATAATAATAGCCATTTCAATAATAACCCACATTTTTTCTAATTTTTGTAACAATCATAGGAAATGGGCATTATTAGCCTACTCTTAGCAGAGAGTGAAGCTCAGATAAATTAAGTGATTTGTCTACAGTTAAACAGTTAACAAGGAACTGAGTGGCAGTTCCCAAATACCCTCCAAAAGCTTTAATTTTGCCACTGTGCCATATTACCTCTCCTTCTTTTGAATAGTCTTTCAATTATTTGATTGATTTTCAACAGTGGATTTCAGAAAGCAATACTCTATCACTTACCTATCTATCAAGCTATTTACCTACCTACCTACTCATTTTTATCTTCTGTTTGTATATACCTTATCTGTTTATCTTCCTGAAGTCAGAAATCATGTCTTGCTCTGTGACATTTCTGACAGGGGCCTAATATGGAGTCTTAGAATTAGATCTTTCTGACATTATAATGACCATCTCGATCACCCAAAAGACAGATCTAAAAAGTTATCAAAGAAAGAAGAGCAAAGCGGCTTTCTAGTCCTTACTCTCTTTTCATTCCTTTTCCAGTCTACCAGCTGTGATTGACACTTTACAGAAAGATTTGAAGAGATTACTTTGGAAAATGCTGATCCAGAGAAATGTTTGTAATAAAAAGTTGTCCATCCTTCCACACTGACAAAACCAGAGGAATCAGGCTTTTTTTTTTTTTTTGCGTCTGCTCAGTTCTCTCACACCCTTCCTTGCATCAGACTTTGATCTAAGTCACAATACAAAAGAGCTATTTCACCTCTAACATTTCCCCTTTCTTATGTTAATTAGGTTACAGTTGTAGCTGTGGAGTAGAGAGTGGAGAAATGCATATTTAAAGAGCAACTGATATCTTACTACCTATATGTACGGAATTCATTCAGATTTCGGTGACTATCACTTATTCATGCGTGCCTTTGGTCACGCTTTCTTTCTCTATCTCTCATAGAAAAACTGATTGGAGTTTCACCTTGTCCAGCATTTGAAGCACTCAGAAATATAAAGGTAGAGAGAGACATGTAAGCAACAAATGGCAATACAGCATGGTAAATGTTGACGTAGAGAGGAAGAAACAACTGATTTGGCCTTGATGGCTATGACTGGCATGATCAGTAAGATGCCACAGAGGAGAGACAACTGCACTGAGAGCAAAGCATAGTCATAGCAAAAGGAGCCACCCATTCTAAACCCATGAAGGCATGAAGACACATGACATGATTCATGAACTATAAGAGGTGCCCCTGAAGCTGCAGGGAAAACTTAAGAAGGAGGATAGCAAGAGGTAAAGCTGGAAATGAGGCTCCAGACCATGAAGGGCCATAGGACACACTAAGAAGTTTTGACTTCTGTTTTTTGCAAGCAAAAGCAGATTTTCAAGGGTATAGAGGATCTCTGGTAGAAAGTGAGTTTTACTTGATTTCAAACTATACTACAGGGCTACAGTAACCAAAACAGCATGGTATGGTACTAGTAACAGACACATAGACCAATGGAACAGAATAGAGAACCCAGAAATAGAACTGCACATCTACAACTATATGATTTTTGACAGACCTGACAAAAATAAGCAATGGAGAAAGGATTTCCTAATCAATAAATGGTGCTAGGATAACTGGCTAGCCATATACATAAGCTTAAAACTGGACATCTACCTCTCACTATATACCAAAGACAGACTATACCTCTCCCTATATACTCAAGACAGATTAAAGACTTACATGTAAAACCAAAACCTACAAAAACCCTGGAAGACAACTTAGGCAATACCATTCAGAACACAGGCATGGGCAAAGATTTCATGATGAAGATGCCGAAAGCAACTGCAACAAAAGCAAAAATTGGCAAATGGGATCTAATTCAACTAAAGAGCTTCTGTACAGCAAAAGAAACTGTCAACAGAGGAAACAGACAACCTGCAGAATGAGACAAAATTTTTGCAAACTATGTATCCAACAAAGGTCTAATAACCAGCAGGTATAAGAAACTTAAACACATTTATAAGAAAAAACAAACCCATAAAAAATCAAAGAACATGAACACTTTTCAAAAGAAGACATACATGTCGCCAAGTCATATGTTAAAAAAAGCTCAACATCACCAATCATTAGAGAAATGCAAATTAAAATCACAATGAGCTACCATCTAATACCAGTCAGAACGGCTATTATTAAAAAGTCATAAAATAACAGATGCTGGCAAGGTTGTGGAGAAAAAAAGAATGCCTATACACTGCTGGTGGGAGTGTAAATTAGTTCAACCATTGTGGAAGACAGTGTGGTGATTACTCAAAGACCTGAAGACAAGAAATAACCATTTGACCCAGCAATACCATTACTGGATATATATCCAAAGGAATATAAATTATTCTATTATAAAGACACATGCAGGCATATGTTCACTGCAGCACTATTCACAATAGCAAAGACATGGAATCAACCTAAATGTCCATCAATTATAGACTGGATAAAATGTGGTACATATACACCATGGAATACTATGCAGCCATAAAAAAGAACAAGATCACGTCCTTTGCAAGGACGTGATGGAGCTGGAGATCATTATTTTTAGTAAACTAAGACAGGAACAGAAAACCAAATACCACGTCTTCATTTGTAAGGGGGAGTGAAATGATGAGAACACACATATCAAAGGGAACAACACACACTGGGTCCTATCAGAGAGTGAAGGGTGGGAGGAGGCAGGGGATCAGCAAAATAACTAATGGGCATTAGACTTAATACATGAGTGATGAAATCATCTGTACAACCCCCATGACACAAGCTCACCTATGTAACAAACCTGCACATGTACCCCTGAACTTAAAATAAAAGTGAGCTCTACCTTAACTCAGAACACACAACGCATTATAATGCACAAAAACATTACTTCCCCTAAAGACAGAACTGGGGAGACTGGATACAGAGAAACAGTGTATGAACATATTTGTTATTAAGTTTTGTCACCCAAACTTTGAACCCTCTTGCTACAGTTAGGGACTCCTATACCTTATGAATTGAAACCAACTTCCACTAGAAAAGCTGAAAATGCCAGATACTTTCTCAATCTCCTTTGCTATAATAGATGATTGACTCTCAGTTAATTTGAATCACCTGCCCCAGACTTTAACTTGAAAGATAGTAACAGATAGTGTGATCAACTGTCCCAGTTTGCCTAGGACTGTTCTGTTTTAATACTGAAAGGTTTACAAAGTCCTGCATCCCAGGAAACTCCTCAGTTTGGACTGAGGTCAAACCAGGATGGTTGGTCACCCTAGCGGGAAGCACATACAAAGCATCTTAAGAACTTTAAGAGACACACAAGTTACAAAGCCATTGTAAGAGCTGAGGTGAGAAAACACAAGAGTGATCAATGGGACAGCAATAGGGTGGGAGAAGAAACAGCTTCCACCAACAGAAGGAAGAATCAGCTGAACGTGATGTTGTGTGATCATATGTGGAGAGGCTGATGGAAGAAAGGCATGAACCAGAGAAGACCGAGTTTCTGGTCTGAATGTCTCGAATGAAAAGGCACCATTAATAAAGCTAGTGAAATGGTAAGTTCCATCTTGGACATGCTGAACTGAGGGGTCTATGAACAATATTTAAGGGAAATTTTTCACAGGCATGTATCAGTGTTGCTTTGGAGCTCAGAAGATGGAGAAACAGGTAGAAAATGTAGCACAGTCCCTGGTACACAGTCTATGAAACTTTTGTTTAATATTGTTGAGTATGGAGTTTCCCTCATCAGCACAGACAAAACATGCAGTTCTTTGCACACAATAGACTTTCAAGAAATTTATGGTAAGTGACTGAGTGATGCATTCCTTAGCTCAGCATACTGGAGATATCTACCCTCCAAATACCTTTTTCACTCACAAGTTCATTTCTCAGTCGTGAAACACAGAAGCCTTTTCAGAAGAGAAAACGTTCTTCCATTAGCAGGGTCCCATTTTCAATTCTGACTATTAGGACACCGTGTCTATTTATTGAATCAAGTAAATATGTGTAACTTCAAGATCTTCAAAATAAATTCTAGTTCAAATCAAAATCCTTATTTTTTACATATTCAAAAACATTACTTCCCCTAAAGACAGAAGGATTATATTACAAGCAGACAGGTTGAAATGACAACATTATAATTTTTAAAAATAAGCCAAGGCTGGACAGAGCAGAATGAAGAAAGCTATGATGTGTTTTTAAAAATTATTATTTTCAATCATGACTAGTTTGGAGAAATTGTTTAGAGGCGAATAATAGAATAGGAAATAAAAAACATTTTATTTAATCTCATTTTTTAAGTAAAGATCAGTAGAGGAAAAAACTAATCATGCATTGGTATGTATGAAGAGTTAATAAGTGGAGTTTTTTTAAAAGCAGTAAATTTAGTATCTCATATTTATTGCATACTTAGGACAGTGGCACTGCGTTTAACACACAGAAATGGAAACTTATAAGTTTTTAAATGTGTTATATTATTTACTGAATGTTATAAAATATCAGTAAATGGGTACGTGTAGCAATCAACAAGGGCAGTAAAGATTATAACAAAAAAAAAAAAAAAAAGCAGGGAGACAGAAATGAGCAGATGAGGGTTTTAGTCCCTTTTTTCGCAACGACTCTGTCACGTCCTTCTGGCCCTATATGATTGTAACAATAGACTCCAAAA
The DNA here is from genome assembly GCA_963573385.1 of Cacajao melanocephalus. Classification (NCBI taxonomy): domain Eukaryota; kingdom Metazoa; phylum Chordata; class Mammalia; order Primates; family Pitheciidae; genus Cacajao; species Cacajao melanocephalus. The sequence goes on along the minus strand of CAUYLG010051167.1, from coordinate 137,630 downwards.
ATGAGCCCAGAGGATTCGAAGTATAAGGGGTCAGACCAACGCCATGTTTCTCTCCTTTCAAAAAAACAAACTTGTAGTTGGTAATTGCATTAGTTCATTCTCACGCTGCCATAAAGAACGTCCTGAGACTGGGTAAGTTATAAAGGAAAGAGGCTTAGGTGACTCACAGTTTTGCATTGCTGGGGAAGCCTCAGGAAACTTCAATCATGGCGGCAGGCAAAGGAGAAGCACGCGCCTTCCTCACGGGGCGGCAGGCCTGAGCGAGCGAGTGCCCGCAGCGGAAATGCCAGACGCTTATAAAACCCTCAGATCTCGTGAGACTCACTCACTCTCACGAGAACAGCATGGGGGAACCGCTCTCTTGATTCAATTACCTCCACCTGGTCCTGCCCTTGACATGTGGGGATTATTGGGATTATAATTTAAGATGAGATTTTGTGTGGGGACACAGCCAAACCATATCAGTAATTGAGAAACTGAACCACCCCACCCTGTCTCTACTAAAAATACAAAGATTAGCTGGAAATTGCTTGAACCCGGAAGGCGGAGGTTGCAGTGAGCCGAGATGGTGCCACTACACTCCAGCCTGGGCAACAGAGCAAGACTCTGTCTCAAAGAAGGAAAAAAAAAAAAAAAGGAAAGAAAAGAAAATGAGCCATCCCCAAAACCTCAAAGGGTGAAAGAGAATGGATACATCTTCCTTCCCTCTCAGTCCTAGCAATATCCAAACTTACAGTCCTAAGAAGTTTTACCCTGTCTTTTGAAATAAAGAAAATAACTCAGAGCAAAAGGCAATGAGAGAAGAAAAGACTTGGTACAAAGTTTTCTCCTCTCCTGTCTCTGAGAGCAGCGGGGCTTTCCCTAAGCAGATGCTGGCACAGAGGTGGACTTGGGAAAAGGGAAGAAGCCCGGGCCTCACCTTTATGCTGAGGAGGAGCTGCAGGTGCCTGAGGGTCCTAAGAAGGCACAAACTGGACGATGGCAGAGCAGTTGACTGGCAAAGAGGGCCCCTGGGTCGGGCCATGCAGTCCAGTCTACCCGCCTGGGAAACCTCATCAGCATTTTAATGCCTGCGCTGAGCGCTGCCCGCGTGGAGCCCACACCTGCCCTGGGTATCAGTCCCAGGAGACTTGAGGGCTGTATGGCCTTTGCACTCAGTGGGACACAAAAGGATCCACCTGGGACTTCAGCTTGAGGGGAAAACAATACTGATGGGTCAGCAGCAGTAAGAAAGAAGAGAGGAGGTTGGGGGGGAAGGAATAAAAAACTGTGGTAGAAGGCAGGGAGAAGCAGCACAGGACAGCGCTGTGCGCCGGACCGAGATAAGAAGAGGAGGGGAGAGCAGCTGCCTGGGGCTCAGAGGAGAGGAGAAAGTGGAATGGAGGGGAAGACAGGATTCCCTATCTGTTTCTCTGTCCTGCGCCTTAGCATCAAGCTCTCAAAGCTCTTACTCCACATTTTTATTCACAAAGGCCAAAGTGAAAATATTGAAATGTGGCAGAATTAGACCTCAGTACTTTTTTCTTAATACTTGCTGCCTTTTTTCATTTGAAGACCGTAAGAATCTTATAAACAAAGGTAAATAAAAAACTAGGGTCCGGGTGCAGTGACTCACGCCTGTAATCTCAGCACTTTGGGAGGCCGAGGCGGGCGGATCACGAGGTCAGGAGATCAAGACCAGCTAGGCCAGCATGGTGAAACCCCGTCTCTACTACAAATACCAAAATTGGCTGAGCGTGGTGGCTCGTGCCTGTAATCCCAGCTCTTCCGGAGGCTGAGGCAGGAAAATCTCTTGAACCAGGGAGTTGGCGGTTGCAGTGAGCCGAGATCGGGCAACTGCACTCCAGCCTGGTGACAGAGCAAGACTCCGTCTTAAAAAAAAAAAAAAAAAAAAGACTAGGAGGCTGCATGCAATGAACCCCAAAACAGCCCCTGAGCATTGCAGGTTTGATACCCAGAGAGCGGATGGCTGCACCACACATAGAATGGCAGGCAGGGAGAGCAAGCTAGTCCCGGCTCATGTAAGGACCACCACCCTTCACTAGCAGAAGCTAACTCTCTCTCTCTCTCTGCACGCGGCAGAACGCATGGCTGTTCTGTGGTCCTACTGAACTGAGCCACAAAAATCTCAGTGGGCTCAGAAGCTGCTGATTACATCGAGACTACAGTGATGCAAATGTTATTGCTATTTTCAGCACCGTGCTAATGAATTACATTTAACTACATTAAAAAAATAATGATGTGGAAAGGCTACAATTATGAAATTTAAAATATAAATTGTACCCAAAGGATATTAAACGTGGGCTTTGCATTTTTTCTCTTGCATTCAGAGCCTAACAAATACCCTTTTATCCTCTGAAAGAAAATGGGCAAACAGACTGATCAAATAGCTCACTTCAAGCAATTAAAACTTTCCATTACCATATGGAAAGATGCATGAATTGATCCAAAACACTTGTCCTTAATAAGGATATATTAACATCTGCCAACTGGAGTTCAGGAGTTAAATGAGATGGCAGTGGAGGGATTTGGAAATAATGAAAGAAATGTTTTTTCAATAAGGCAGAAAAAGCCTTATTCATCCTGGAAAAGAAGGTCATGAATACATAACTCTGTGTGTGTGTGTGTGTGCGTGTGTACACTTGTGTGTGTGTATATATATGTGTGTGTGTGTGCATGTCTCTGTGTGTTTGAGTACACTTAACTATATGTACATGTATTCATGTATGTTTGTACACTTACGTGTGTATGTGCATTTATTTACATATGCATGTATTTCTTTGTCCATTTGTGTTGCTATAAGGAATACCTGAGGCTAGGCAATTAGAAAGAAAGGTTTTTTTGTGTGGCTCGAGGTTCTGCAGGCTGTACAAGAAGCATGCAGCCAGCATCTGCTTCTGGTGAGGCCTCAGGAAGCTTTCAATCATGGCAGAAGTTGGAGTGGAGCCAGCATCACATGGCAAGAGAGAAAGCAAGAGAGAGAAGAGGAGCTGCCAGGCTCTTTCCAACAACCAGTTCTCGTGGGAACTAAGAGTGGGAACTTGCTCACTTCCAGGAGCAGGGCACCAGGCCATTCATGTAGGATCTACTCCTATGATCCAAACATCTCCCACTTGACCCCACCTCCAACACTGGGGATCAGATTTCAACGTAAGACTGAGTGGGGCCAAGCAAACCTTCTCTAAACCATAGCAGCCTTCATGCAAACTCCTATCTCACCACTACAAGGGCAGGTTCACCATCAGAGTGATTGCCTTAGCCAGCTCAGGTTGCTGTCACAAAATACCAGGGCCTGGGGGAGCTAAACAATAGAAATTTATTCCCACAGTTCTGGGTGCTGAAAAGTTCAAGATGAAGGTGCTAGCATGTTTGGTGTCGGGAGGGCTCTCTTCCTGGCTTGCAGACAGCCACCTTCTCCATGTGTGTCCACCTGGCCTTTCCTCTGAGTTCACTGGAGGAAAAAGAGAGAGAAAGGTAGAAAGAGAGAAAGAGAGAGAGATCTTCCTCTTCTTATAAAGCCACCAGCCTGATTGGATCAGGGCACTACCCTTATGACCTCATCTAACATTAATTACTTCCTAAACACCCGATTTTTAAATACAGTCACATTTCCACTTAGGGCTTTAATGTATGAATTTGAGGGTATAATCATACATCCCCAGAATTCAGTCCATTCTGTCCAGCCTCTTTCTTGCACCCTTCTAAGTTTCTGACCTATATTTGTCTTAGTAGCTTTGGGTTTTTATTATAGAAGGATCTTTCCATATCTCAGGTTGCCAAGTTTTTAAGGGGGTTCCAGATGTATACAGGAAACATGTGTTGAGGCTATGTTATCATCTACAATATTCAATGTGTAACAGGATATTGAGTGGTGCCTCTCCTGTTATCCTAAAGTTGTTATTAAGCTTCAAAACAGAACAAAATAGACAAGCTACCCCGCATGCTAAATAAGGTGGCAGCAGCCACAGCTTCCAGGCCAGAGGGGAAGCACCAAAGCGCAGACCAAGCCCCTTTCCTTCCACCTCTCACCCTAGGCAGCTACAAGAGAGGGCAGGGAGGGGAGAGGGTGGGTACCCCTCCAGGTGCCTTCCTCCTGGAGGAAAATGGGGGTATTTCCTCTCCCAGGAACTCAGGGTCATACATTTCACCAGCTGGACACTGTAATGGGTCATTTTACGGGTCAACTTGGCTAGGCTATGGTGACCAGTTGTTTGGTTAAGCACCAGTCTAGCGGTTGCTGTGAGGGCACATTTTAGATGTGATGAGCATTTAAATCAGACTTTGAGTAAAGCAGATTACCCTTCCAATTATGTGAAGGCCTTTAGAGGAAGATAGAGGTCCCGTAGAGAGGAAAGAATTCTGCCTCCAGTCTGCCTTGGGATTTAAGACAGGTTTCAGAATTTCCAGCTCCCACAATCATGTGAGCCAATTCCTTAAAATAAATGCCTCTCTATAGACAGGTAGGTAGACAGGTAGACTGATGAATAGGTTTATAGATACTCTACACGTAAGTATATATACACACACACATAAGCACATAGACATCTTATTGCTATTGGTTCTGGTTCTGTTTATCTGGATGAACCCTGGCTAATGCAGGTATCTATTCAGCCAGCACAAGTCCTGGTCTATCACTTGAGCCAGGAAAAGTTATGTTAGAGTTAGAGCTAGATGGAGAGGGGGATATGAAGAGAACAGCTATGGGGGTGCCTCCTGCACTACCACCTTTGGTGTGGCAGGAGTGTGTGGGTTTCCTTGGGGTGGAGCAGGCACTCTGGAAGACAGCTGGGCTTCTGCCATCTTACTGAGCCCCACACCTCTGCCTCTGGAGCGAGCCAGCACTCAGAAGCCTTTCAGAGCTGGGGAGTCACAGTGACCGGCCAAGAAGACAACCACTCCCACTCCTATTAAACAGACCAACTGGCCCTTTCCCTTCTCCTTCTTGCCATGTGCCCTGGAGGAGCTGAAGGGAATTTGTGGGGACCAGCACGATGTACCTCCTCCTCTCACCCATCCACCTGTGCTGCTTCCCATCAGCGGTGCTCAGCCTTGGCCGTGCATGAGAATCACTGAGAGGTCTGAAAGAAATACTTCCACTCAAGTCCCACCCCAGAATGACTCAGAGTAAGACAGAACTAGAAGTTCCCAGTTGCAGCCAAGGCTGAGCACTCTCTTGTTAGTGCTGCAGACAGGACAGCTTCTGCTAAGACAACGGGAGAAAAGCAGCTTTGAGGCTGGACATCTTGGAGTGAACAAGACTGTGTCTTCAAGTGTAGAATTAGACTGTTCTAGTAATGGTGAATAGAAAGTTACAGAATCTGTGGATTTCTCAAGTGTATAGAAACTTAGGGAATCTGGCTAAGATGTTGTCACAGGACTTATTACCCAAAGGAATAGCATGGTTGGGCTGAAGTTATTGGTGAAAATTCAACTGAGAAAGGAGATTTCGTGTGCATATTCTAATGAGTTGAGATACCTCCAAATGAATCATTTCATGAACTGAGCCAGGCCTCAGGCTGTACCATTTTTTTCTGCAAATGATCTTCTAGAAATCAGATAACCTTACAGTTTGCTTCCTAATAAGGAAGCAGGATTATAAATGCAAAGTTATGTAAGTGTTATACAAGCCAGAAATTGACATTTTTTCCAAAGCCAGTACCCCTAGCACTGTTCTTCTCTAGACAGGCAACTGCTGGGGCCCAGGAATTAAAGCAGGAGGTCAGCTCACCCTCCACTCCTCCGTCTCCTGCCCCTCTCCTCACAGCTCCATACTTGCTATGAGAGGATGTTCACCGAACGCCCGTGGGTTCTTCCCACTGCTCACGTGGAGATGCGAAAGTTTGGGGTGGGGTCTTCTGCATTTTGCTTTTTTTTTTTTTTTCTGCTGAATATTTCTCCTTCAGATGCAGAGATAGGGAAAAATCTTAAGGGGTGGAGGAGGGTGGGAACAGCATGGCTTTGCATTGCCTTTTCTAACTTTACCCTTCCTTTCTATTTATGTTTTCTACATGTTTTCCTCTTCTCCAATTCCTTTGTGGTTTTTCTTAGCCTTACTGTAATGATGGGGAGTGTAGTGACAGCTTGAGGGGAAGGCAGTAAGCTCCACCTTAATTACCAAAGTAAATGAGTAATCTGATTGCCCGCCACCAAAAGGGCCTCATGCACAAGTTTGGTGAGAATGTGGCATGTGTGTGTATGGTGTGTGTTGTGTGTGCATGTGTAAGGTGTATATGGTGTGTGCATGTGTGGTATGTATGTATGTGTGATGTGTGTGCATGTGTGTGCGTGCATGCATATCCCACGTGCATGTTTAATACTGCATCTTCATGTGGAAAGAAAGAGCCCTTAGGACGGAAGCTGTATACGAATCTATATTTGAAGTGGGATAATATTTAATATTATATAAATTACAGTGTGATCACATATATAAATAGAGCATTGTTACTTTTGAAATAATATGATGATGCAAACCAAGCATTAATATTGAGTGACATTTATTACTTATCATTTATAACAATGTGCTATCACTATAAAGTGCTTCATGTACACTGTTAGGCTTTGTTTTCCCACACATACTCTTTTGAGGTAACAGATAATCTTTCCATTTTACAAACAAGAAACTGAGACCAAAGAGAGGAGTTACTTGCTGTAAAGAGAAGACGTCATAGCAAAGAGAGGACACAAAACCTGTTGATTCCATGAACCAGGGCTTTTCCTAGTGCCTTCTGCAAAGTAAATACTAAGCAAGTATTGGAAGTGTATCTTCAGAAGCACTGCAGAGAAGGCAGCTGCAGGAAAATCAAAGACAGGTTGATTAAAGGCATTAGCCTTTTCACATTAGTGTTAGGTCCTCATCCACCTGCAGCAAATTGTAATCTCAAGGATATATTCCAGATGAGAGTCATAGAACTTGTCTCTACCTGGAAATCTAGGAAATCATTCCATCGTCCCCGTGACCTCTAGATACAGCCACATGTGTGCACACTGTAGTATAAATGTGCAATATGCTTTTCTAAAGACCATCAGTTGAGTCCCCTTAACTTCTTTCATTGATCAATTCTGATATTTAACAGCGCACGCTATTTAGCAATTTTTACATCAAAACCTATTTCTTCACCTCCTCAATGTGCACTAACAAGAAGTTGGTCACCATCCTTCTTTATAATTACTTTTCACAGATTTTTAAGGCAGCCACAAAATTTCTCTTCATTCATAAATCATCTTAGCTCTTTTAGTTTTGCTTTTAAGCCTTCACATTTCCAAGCTCTGATTAACTTTGATGGCTCTGTGCCCTGAGTCTCCTCCAAGCGTTTCAGATCACTGCAAAAGCCACAGAAGCCAGAGCAGAAAACGGAAAGATTCAGGTTCCATATGCGCCAGTGGGGAGGGAGCCCACTGCTGAGGGAGAGCCTATCAAGTTTCCTCCTCTACCCAGAGCCTCTCACTGCTGAGTCATGATGCTCCCAGACACTCTCCAAAGGTCACCTCCAGCCAGGTCAAGGTCCTTTCTTCCCAGTATTCTCATCAAATTACAGTCTCAAAGTGCCTGCTGAGAGAAATGTTGATGATTAAGACTATTGATAAAACCTTATAATTTTATTGCAAATAAATATAACATTTGTGACTCTAATGAGAGTGGTCACATAACAAATGTTCAAAATATGAAGAAATGGTTGAGTAAATTAACAAATAGGCTCATTTAACCTTATGAAAATAACTTACTTGCACCCTTATTTTTGGTGTTTAGTGTTTGTGATGAGCAAGTGAATGGACAAATGCATAGTCAGGAATAAATTGTTATAGGACAGTGTTTAAAATAGAATATAATCAGGGCTCTCATGCAAATATAAAATAAATGTGTCTAAAAATGTATGAGATCGTGTCCTTTGCAGGACATGATCCTTAGCAAACCAAAACAGGAACAGAAAAGCAAATACCGCATGTTCTTACTTATGAGTGGGAGCTAAATGATGAGAACACATGAGCACATAGCGGGGAACAACACACACTGGGATCTTCCAGAAATTGGAGAGTGGGAGGAGGGAGAGGATCAGGAAGAATAACTAATGGGTACTAGGCTTAATACCTGGCTGATGAAATAATCTTTATAACAAACACCCATGACACAAGTTTACCTATGTAACAAACCTGAACACGTCAAGGATTTTATTTAATTCATTAATTAATAAGGAAACCAGTAAGATGTTAAAACTGGTTCAAAGGAGAATTCTAGGGCTTACACATCTATAAAAAGAAAACGATGCTTAAATGAATTCACAAATATGTAAAACTGGCTTGTTGAGGAGAGGGAAGGAAAGAAAATCAATTGCATGTGTGACACATGATGAATAAGTCGGGTCTTGTACTCAAGATGCTCACAAAGAATTATGAAATCATTATAATTCAAGATCATGGACACGTGCCATGCAAAGGGAGAATTGGGAAAGGGAGATATTCTGTTTGCTCGGAAGAAGATGGGAGGATTCATGAAGGAAGTTTTCAGTGATTTGTGTCTTGGAAGGTTCCAGTTTTCAAAGACACTGTGAGGATACTGTGAGTAAATGCCTGGCTCCATCTGGAAGAACTTTAGTGTATGAAGTCAAGGGGTAGGAGACAAACCTGGAAAGGAAAGTCAGGTATGATCATGGAGAATCTTGAGGACCATGCCAAAGGCATAAATGAGCTACTGAAGGTTCCTGAGCAGGAGAGTATAACGGGCAAGCTACAGAATGATTACCTCCCCCACCAATGGAAAATAAGTTGAAAAAGAGGACAACTGACTCCAGGGAGAAGATTAGGCATTAACTGCAATAGACCAGGGAAACACAATAATAAAGAACTGAACCAGGGCTACAGTATGGAAAATGGGAAGAAGGAGACCCAGATGGATGCTGTCTCTTCACCATTCTCATCATTCTGGCCTTCCTCACCACACCAACAAAACACTGAGATTTCTACAATTTTGTCTCTCCACTGGAGGCTTTCAAATACCAGCAAAGCTATGTTCTTTATGACTCTGTGTGTCCACACCAACCCTTCAGCAACTTGCTCTCTAATCTCCCTGTCCACAGAGCAATATTTCCATGCCCCTGTGCTCCCTCCGAGTTCTGATGCACCCCTGCTTCTCAGTCAATGCTTTTAAATAACATTGAACTACCTGCTAAAGTGCATCCATAAAGTGTTCCTATTTGACCTAAGGAGACGTCACATTCCAGGTCTGCAGAATGTTCTCCTTTGCTGTTAATGCATGACTAACTACTTTAATCACAAAAATAAGCTCCCTGTCAGTGGTATTTTGCAGGTACAGGTGCAGAGATTTCGGCAGTGGCAGGGTGCACTCAGGCACCATGGCAACCAGTGCGTCAGCCTGGGTACACTTAGCAGCAGTGGAATAGTCAGCTTTCCATTCATTTTAGCTGACAACAAAAACTCGAGATGTTTTGTCCTGCCTTTCCCTCTCAAAGTCGTCTGTCTGGTGAGGAAGGAAATGCTTGGCAGGTCTCAGGGCAGCACGGATGCTAGTCTTTATACCCAGGGAACGTTAGGATGGAAATTGCAGCCTAAATTGGCTCAAATGCTTCTTTAGTGTATCTGCAGAGGCTGCCGTCTGCAAGAGTTCCAGGCAGGGCTGGCTAGGTGTGTGTGCTGCCTGCTGTTGTGCCACTTAATGTTGCTTTAACTTGATTTAAAATTACTTGCCAGAGACCGTCCTTCAGCTCTGCAGCCCCATGTTTTATGGGCTTATGAAATAATGTGCATTTTGTGTTTACTACTATAGCCCTTATGTAAGAAATGCCTAAGCCACCAAGACTTTCTTTTCAGGGTTGCTCTGGAGGAGATGAAAACTCGACTAAAACTATCCTTGAGCAAAACTGGGCCTATAAAGCCTTATATAACTAGGCAGTCCAAGGGACTCAAATAATATGTTTCCATCTACCTACTCCTCTCTCTGTCAACACTTGGCATAATGTCCTCTGAATCCTTTTGGTTTGTATAAGCACTGGGCTTGGCCATAGACAATTCTGGGCTTAGAGTCCCACATTTGAAATCCCATAGCAAAAGGGGTGCAACTTTCTGCTGGTGCATGTATAGAATATCCCAGGGAAGGGCTCTGATTCGCCTGTCCTGGGTCACGTGTTTATCCCCAATGGGAACTATGAGGAGCAAGCAGGTCAGGATCCTTGCACTGTGGTCAGAGGAGTGAACACTGTGACCAGCTTCCCCAGAGATACAACAAGAAGGAGAGAGGAAAAGATGGTCACCACATCAAAACAACAGATGAAGCTGAAAATGTAGGAGAAGATTTCTTAACTAGCTAGCACTTCAGGATTCACAGAGTTCCCCACTTGCAAGTACACCAATCATAACACTGTGGAGTTTCCCATGGCCAGGGTGCACCGTTTGCACCGTATGCTATGCCATGACCTGCCAGGCCTGCCCTGCACATTGAATGCTGGGGGAAGTTGCCCCTGCAATTACACAATCTCAGGGCTATGTCTGGTCACTCCCAGAGGAATGAGAAGAAAAGTGGTGTCAGAAGTGGAAATTAGATCAGAGATCAGTGCATCTGCAGAACTAGAGAGATGAAAGAAACAAAAGGTCTAAGAGATGGGAAGTCATCAGACGGTGTGCTGGCCTCAGAGGTAGGGTAGCAACAACAAGAGTATGAAAGCCAGCCTGGCTAGGACAGGCACTGTCTGCTCTATTTCTGGATGGACATCAATGTTTCTGAGTGAACACAAGGTAACTCCAGCTGGAGGAATCGTGCCCGCAGTGGGGGACTTGCATCCCAGCTGAGAGGAACAGAAGAAGAGGAACAGGTGTTCTTGTCCTTGTCAAGGTAGCTGTCCCAGCAGAGGTTATGATATGACTCCTGCTGGCTTGATCCTTCCAGGCAGAGCTGTGCAGTGGTGAGTATGCTGTGTCCCTTAGTGGAAGGCAGGCTGATATTCAGCTGGGACACAATACCATGGCCCTGCCAGTTTTTGACTCTTGCCATGTCCATTCTGATTGATCAGTGCCTGTCCCAACCACTTATCAAATATTTTTTCCTGTATCCCTAATTCTGGGTGCCTTTGTCCACTATCTCTTCTTATTTGCTTCTACCATAAGCTCTCTCCTCTCTTTCTGGGATTCCAGTTGCACTTATGTTAGACCTTATTACCACATCTAGGTATGTCTTACACTTGTTTCTATCTTTTGATTCTTTTTCAGTGTTTCAGTCTGAGCATTTTATTCCAATCTTTCTCTTATTTCAGAGGTTATTACCTCTGAAAGCAATGTCCAATTTTGTGTTAAACCTATCCATTACCCTCTCTTTTTGTGGTAAAATATATATAATGTAAAATTAGCATTTTAACCATTTTTAAATATACAAATCCATTATTCCTTTAGTTATTGTATTTTTTAATTCTATACTTTTTAGTTGGTTGTTTAAAAAATAATTTTCAGTTCTCTTTCTCAATCTTATCTTTTAAATCCTTAAGAATATTAAGCATAGTTATTCTAAAGTTCGTCTATAATATTTTTGCTTGTTAGATTCCTCATAAGTCTATTCAATTTTGTTACTTGTTTCTCTGGGTTTATTTGTCAATACTTGTCTCCAAATGCCAGATTATTTGTTTCATACTAGGAAATATACAGTAAAAATGATAAAATAATTTGAGGCTCTGGTTGATTTTATCTTCTCCAAAAAAGACTTACCTTTGCTTCTGGCAGGCAACCAAGAAGTCTGACAATAACAAGTGTTGGTGAAGATAATAGTGTTGGTGAAGCAATGAGAATACATACATTTGCAAAACAATTTGGCATTTCCAGAAAACTTGACTTTTGACTCCTCATAACAAATCCATTTTATAAATGAGAATACCAATGACCAAAGAGGTTAAATAATTGGCCCAAGATAGCATTGATTTAGAGGCCAGGGCCCAGAGACAGACCTTGACCTATTTTTTTAAGTTTTATTTTAAGATTTGGGGTACATGTGCAAATTAGTTACACAGGTAAACATGTGCCATGGTGGTTTGCTGTACCTATCAACCCATCACCTAGGTATTCAGCCCAGCAGGCATTAGCCGTTTTTTCCTAATGTTCTCCCTCCCCTACCCCCACTGCCTGACAGGCCCCAGTGTGTGCTGTTCTCCTCCCTGTGTTCATGTGTTCTCATTGTTCAGCTCCCACTTATAAGTAAGAACATATAGTGTTTCATTTTCTGTTCCTGCAATAGTTTGCTGATAATGGCTTCCAGCTCCATCCATGTCCCTGCAAAGGATATGATCTCATTCCCTTTTATGGCTGCATAGTATTCCATGGTGTATATATACCACATTTTGTTTACCCAGTGTGTCACTGATGGGGATTTGAGTTGATTCCACATCTTTGCTATTGTGAATAGTGCTTCAGTGAACATATACATGCATGTATCTCTGTAACAGAATGATTTACATTCCTTTGGGTATATACTCAGCAATGGGATTGCTGGGTCAAATTATATTTCTGGTTCTAGATTTTTGTGGAGTCACTACACCATCTTCCACAATGGTTGAAAGAATTTACATTCCCACCAAGAGTGTAAAAGCATTCCTTTTTCTCTGCAACCTCACCAGCATCTGTTGTTTCTTTCCTTTTTTTTTTTTTTTTTTTATTTTTTTTTGATATGGAGTTTCACTCTTGTTGACCAGGCTGGAGTGCAGCGGCATGACCTCAGCTAACCTCAACCTCTGCCTCCTGTGTTCAAGTGATTCTCCTGCCTCAGCCTCCCAAGTAGCTGGGATTACAGGCATGTGCCACCACACCTGGCTAATTTTGTGTTTTTAGTAGAGATGGAGTTTATCCATGTTGGTCAGGCTGGTCTCAAACTCCCAACCTCAGGTGATCCACCTGCCTCGGCATCCCAAAGTGCTGAGATTACAGGCTGAGCCACTGTGCCTAACCATTTCTTGACTTTTTAATAATCGCCATTCTGACTGGTGTGGGATGGTATCTCATTGTGGTTTTGATTTGCAGTTATCTAATGATCATTGATGTTGAGCTTTTTTTTGTTGGCCACATGAATATCTTCTTTTGAGAAGTGTCTGTTCATATCCTTTGCCCAATTTTTAAAGGAGTTGTTTTTTTCTTGTAAATTTGTTTACATTTCTTGTAGATTCTGGATTTTAGATCTTTGTCAGATGGATAGATTGCAAAAAATTTCTCCCACTCTGTAGGCTGGCTGTTCATTCTGATGACAGTTTCTTTTGCTGTGCAGAAGCTCTTTAGTTTAATTAGATCCCATTTGTCAATTGTTGCTTTTGTTGCAAGTGCTTTTGGTGATTTTTTTTTCTGAAAGTTTTTGCCCGTGCCTATGTCCTGAATGATATTGGCTAGATTTTCTTCCAGGGTTTTTATAGTTTTTTTGGCTTTACATTTAAGTCTTTAATCCGTATTGAGTTAGTTTTTGTATACAGTGTAAAGAATTTGACTTATTTGATAGCAAGGCCTATGATCTTTTCCTTACCACCTTGTCTCCAAAGTTTGACTGCAAACAATTCAGCTTAAATCACATCATAACTTTCTTTTCTCCTCATCTTTCAGAAAGTTCATATCCACTAGACCAATTCCTTAGGATCACTAATTTATAGTAATGTACTACCTACCCACTATTTGCTACCCTATCCTCATTGTCTGGAACGGGGCCTAAAACAAACTAGGAGCTCAAAAATTATTGAGTCAATTGCCCACAGATCCCTATAATTCTCAAGAACCAGAGGCATCTGCAACTATCTGTCCAAATCATCCAGTCAGACCAGGCTCCTCACCATAAGGCTCACTGGCCAACTACTTTGTAGGATGGGAGGTCTTTTTTGCTCAGTACTCATGAATCATAGATAAGAGTCTGACTGAGATGTAGCAAAGTTCCTGTCAAGTGGGGTGAAATTATTTTTCTCTTTGGTAGCCCTCTATAGCAACAGGAAGGTCCTGGCCTGGGGCTTTGGCAACCAGGAAGAATAGGCATAATACCATACAAATCTATCCAAACTTTCCTTTTCAATAGAGCCTCACTGATCAACATCACTATCAATCTTCTCAAATATAGTTATGTCCCTCCAATTTGTACTAACAAGGAAGTTCATTTTATTTATTTTTCAAATCCCACTTCCAAGCAGTAAATTTCAGAGTAACTTTTAGAGAGCACTATCTTTCACTCTGCATCCAGAACAAGCGAAATGGAGCCATTGTGCATTTACGGCAGCTCCCAAGCCTATCTCTCAGCTAGCTCTTTGTCGTCCAGGTGGCTTCCATCTTGCCCCCTGTGCTGTGAAGAGCTGCCCAAGCCTTAAGGCTCTCACAGTGGGTATGGGAAGCTGGGATGGAGCTAGAACAGGAACCCATATGGGAAACAGGAAACATTTTCTCACAAGCCTCAGCAAGAACTTACTAGGGACAGGTACATTCGTCCAGCAGGGCTGGACTATGATACTTTCTGAAAGTCTGTTCTCCCAAGGCCTCTGCTCCCTACCACCACCATCACCACCACAAGAGAATGTATTAGTCCACTCTTGGAATAATTGCTATAAAGAATTAGCTATAAAGAATTGCTTTATAGGCTAGGCACAGTGGTTCATGCCTGTAATCCCAGCACTTTGCGAGGCCGAGATGGGTGGATCACGAGGTCAGGAGATCAAGACCATCTGGGCCAACATGGTAAAACCCCGTCTCTACTAAAAATACAAAAAAATTAGCTGGGCCTGGTGGTGCACACCTGCAGTCCCAGCTACTCGGGAGGCTGAGGCAAGGGAATTACTTGAACCCAGGAGGCGGAAATTGCAGTGAGCCGAGATCGCGCCATTGCACTACAGCCTGGGCAACAGTGCAAAACTCTGTCTCAAAAAAAGGAAAAGAATTGCTTTAAGCTAAATGCTATAAAGCAATCTCAGACATTGCTATAAAGAAATGCCTGAGACTGGGTAATTTATAAAGAAAAGAGGTTTAATTGGCTCACGATTATGCAAACTGTACAGAAAGCATGGTGCTGGCATCTGCTCAGCTTCTGGGGAGGCCTCTGGAAACTTAACAATCATGTCAGAAGGTGAAGTGGGAGCCGGAGCAAGAAGAGAGGGGAAGGTACCACACACTTTTAAACAACTAGATCTCTCCAGAAATCAGTCACTATCACGAGAACAGCACCAAGGGGATGGTGCTGAACCATTCATGAGAAATCTCCCTTGATCAATTGCCTCCCACCACGCCCCACCTCCAACATTAGGGATTAAAATTCAATGGAAATTTAGTGGGAACACAGATCCAAACCATATCAGAGAATATTGCAGAAGAGCCAATCACTCACTAGCAAACTTCAGTTTTAAATAGGAATCAAAGGTTTTTTTCACTAAAATAAATAATAAGAAAATATCTTATTTTAATCTAACTTGATAAATGGATAAAATACAGGAGCAGGAAAGATTTTTTCACTAAAATAAAGCATAAGAAAATGTTTCACTTTAACTTAACTTGATAAATGAGTAAAAGACCAGAGCAGAAAGAGGGCATTATAATTCCACTACCAACTACTAAAAGGTAACAACTGTGACAGATATGACCAGTTTCTTCTATTTCTTACTATGCATTGTACATATGACTCAAGATCATCCTGTATATACAGTTTTGTAATTACCTATTTTTTGGCTTAATATTATTCATTAGTATTTGCCTGATCATTAAAGAATGTTTATTAATACCTCTGTAATGCCCTTATAGAACTGTAGAGGTAGTGTAATTTTCGTAATGGTTCCTAATATTGAATATTTTCAAACTTTTATCCCCTTGGTAATCTTTATTATCTCCTTGGCACTCTGTTCTCATGCCTCATAGCTCAACAACATTTTTAACGACTTTGAAGTGCCAGTATCATCCTTTCAGCAGAGCTGAGGAATCTGATTATGGTTTTCTCATGGAGAAAGAGTCTCACACTTTTTTTCCTTATAGCACATTTTCCCTGCTTTACATATTTCCCCTTCTTGCAATTTTTCAAGATCAGCCTTGAACTGATTTTAAACAGGTTTCTCTGTGGCCAGGTATTCTTGTGCTATATTCTAATCATCTTTATGGACATTTTGGAATTCTATCAGATTTTAAACAAGAGCTATTTAGGAGATTTATGAAAAGCTGGTACTGCTACATGGGCAACTTTGTTTGGTAATGATAAGAAACTTTAATTTTGGAAAATGTAGTTAATGTTCCTTCCCACCCCTACAGCCAGATCTATCTTAGCACGTCACTTCGAAGCATAATGAAAATATTCTTAACTGCTGTAGGATGGACTTGAGCATGCTGAACACAGTAAATTGGGCATCTGTCAGGTGGAAGGTACAGGCTCAGAATCTGTATTCCTTGCACACTGACATGTGGCTCTTATGCTGAATCCAGCACATAGAAATTTGCTGAGAGGTGCTTCTGGGGAAAAGGATATCAGCTGCAGGCAGTTACAACATCTTCCTGTGGTCAGACGCTCAGAGACCATCTTACACACCTGTGCACCTGAAATGCATCTGACCTGCAATGTTGAATGATGAGACCCCAACAACCACTCTCATATATGGGTGCCAGACTGCGAAGGTATCCAGCAGCTGGGAATTCCTAATCCTACTCCATCTAATAAAAGTCAAGTGAGGGTCTTACCATGTGCTAAGCTCTGTGCTAAGTGAGAGCTACAGAGATGACTAGGGCACGGTACCTGCCCTCACTGAGCTTACAGTCTTATGGCAAAGAAAAATATGTAAGCAAAT
Organism: Cacajao melanocephalus; assembly: GCA_963573385.1. Taxonomy (NCBI): domain Eukaryota; kingdom Metazoa; phylum Chordata; class Mammalia; order Primates; family Pitheciidae; genus Cacajao; species Cacajao melanocephalus. Next base: position 120,867 of record CAUYLG010051167.1, on the reverse strand, counting down.
AACTATAAGTGGTGTACCTGATAACGTGAGTGGTAGGTTCTTTTGTGCAGTAGGAGATAACAGAAGCAATGATCTCTACTTAGCAGAGGCAAGTAAATGCTGAACAGAGGAGGAGGCACTTGATTCACCTCTCGAAAGATAACCAGAGATCTGACAGATCAAAACAGAAAATAAAGAAGTCCGGGAAGAGAGACTAACAGTAATGGAATTTGTTGAGCATTTTACTATGTGCCAGGCTTCTCTCTGAGTCTTTTCTGCATGTTACCTCATTTAATCCTCACAACACTGCAACAAGGCAGATCTGTTCTCACCCCCACATCTGAATGAGCCAAAACAGAGGGGAGATAAGTACCTTGCCCAAAGTCATACCTGCAGAATCTTAAACAGCAAGATGCATTCAGGTAACCGTCATTATTTCAATATCGCTGGAACGTGGAGTCTGGTAGGCATGGAGCCAGACCTCAAAGAGCCTTGAATGTCATGCTGAGAGACTGGATTTTAGTTCTGCAGGCTATAAAGAACTAAAAATTGAAAGTTTCCAAAAGACAGATCTGACAGAAGACAATTTGGAGTCAGGAAGCCAATTTGGAGACGACTAAAATAGTCCTAGGAGAAAGGGATGAGCTTTTTAGCTAGGGGTGAGAAAGAGAGGGCACAAGTCAGAGAAGTTAAGGAGATGGGGAGGTGCCTTTCTGCTTCCTGTTCCTCAGGCTATGTGGTATCATTTCCTCCGCAAGGTCCACATGCAGCCAATAAAATCCGCATGTGACCTACTTCCCAAGGAATTGGGTCAGGAAATGGGGAAGTGTGGAGTCTGCAGTGACCTCACTCCCTGACTCAGGTGTCTGCTAACTGCGTGCAACCCTCAGCAAGGCCTTTCCACTGCTGAGGATGACGGTCCCATTCTCTAGAATCCCTAAGGACAAACCAGGCAGAAAATGTCACTAGGGCCTGGGGTCCCCCATGCCTCTGCCACTGCCATCCAGACACACTCAAGCTGGCCCAAGATTGGAAAGTGACTTTAGAAACATCCTCCCCACTTTTTCCTCTTCTGCCCATCAAGATTTGCCAAATAATAGAGACATAAAATGACAAAGGATGAGAAAAACAACATCGATAAAAGTTTTGTGAAGAGTTTTATCAATCCAGAGCAAGGACATGTATGATAAAACAGTATTGACTTGGTGTGTTTCTTTTCGGTTTATTATAGCTACTGCATGTGAACTGTAGCCCACATTCTGTGATTGTTCCTTCAAGAAAAACTAAAACTCAGTTGTGTTAGAGAATTCTAGGGTGTGTATCACTTGTCTTTCTTTTGCTGAGTATATACAAGAGAGGTTTGTGATTAACTGATTATAAAGGAAAGAAAGTTTCATAATTAGGTTTTATAGAGCTATGGATTTTGCATTAAGTGGTTTACTGCAAAAAGTTTGAAACATTGATTTGAGACATTAGACCACTATGATTAAATTTATGGCACATGGGGGAAGATTGGAGCCAATTACAGGATTAAGAGTCCACTCTGGTGATGTAATTCTACATAAAATATGGCCTATCTGGTGATTACTTTAAAACTCTTGACCCAGGTTCTACTATAGTCTCATTTCTTTAAAAATTGTGCCCACTGGGAGGAATTGGCACACTTAGCTTTCTAGAACTGAAGTGAGATTCAAGAACTCATTTAATTATCCCTTTTTGGACAAGTCCATGGAATACCATATCATTTTAAATCTTATTATTTGTAACATTTAACCATGTGAACATTTTTAATGTCCGACTGTAGATAATTTTTAAAAGATGATTGGCATGTTTATAGAATGGAATATTATACAAACATATATAATTGCATTGTTTCAAGTCTGCTGAATTACTTACAAAATGCTCATAACATAACATTAAATGGAAACAAGTTACAGAACACCATATTCAGTGCGATCCGAAATATATGAGCTTGTGTAAGTGCATTCTGGAATGAAATCTACAAAATGTTCATAGTGGTTATCTCTGGAGATGGTTTGATAGTAAATTTCTAGGTTTTTTAAATTCATTTATGATTTCCTAAAATTTTGGAATTTTCTATAATGAGTTAATTTGTCTTTGTTCTTTTATAATTAAGGAAAAAAATAATTTTGTAAATGACTATTGTCCTTCAAAGTGGTTCTATTGGAGACTGCACAGTTATCACAAAGATGCTGTCCTTTGTTCATTTTTGTAAATTACCTTCAAATCTAGTCCAAAGCAATGTTTTACTTTATAACTACATTTCTTTTTTTTTTCTTACTTTGAAAAACCATTCTTATGCTATTCACTCATCCACTTTGTTCTATATCCTTGGCTTCAAATATTTAGTGTATTCCAAATGTAAAATGTGCCTTCTTAAGACAAAAAAATGTGTTATTCTGAGGGTATCTGAAAGACTGTATAAAGTCTCTGTATTACTCAGCTGAGTCACCATAACAAGATACCATAGGCCAGGAGGCTGAAACACAAGTACTGGAGAGAGTCCCGCATGGGACCCAGCATGGCTGGATCTGGTGAGAACTCCTTTCCTGGCTTGCAGATGGCCACCTTTCCACGGTGTCTTCACATGGCAGAGAGAGTAACAGAGAGATAGCACTCTGGTGTCTCCTCTTCCCAGGACACTAATCCTATCAGAATAGGGACCTATATTGGCCTCGATTGGATCTCCTAGAGAAGGCCTTGGAAATGACCTCATTTAACCTTAGTTTCTTCCATAAAGACTCTGCCTCTAAATAGTCACATTGGAGGTTAGTGCTTCAATGTATAAATTTGGGAGGAATGCTCTTCAGCCCATAGCATGTTCTGAAAGCATTTCCAAATGAAGAGTTTCCAAAAGTTCTGAGCATTTGTTGCCATAAGCATATTATCTGTCCATTTTCATATTGTGCAGACACCACCACTTATTTTGATGAACAAGTTTCCAGGGACTTTGTTTCACAGAACAATTTACAATCAATTCTGCTACAGTGCTTATTTCTTAAACACAAATTAGCTCATATCTGATTGTGAAATGAAAGAATGATGTTTGCTTCCAGAAATTTTGTGGCTGCTTCTGTCATTTTCCTGCACATTTTTTTTCATGCAATCAAGTACAAGCTTTCTCCAAAATAAGGAAAAGGTCTTAGAAATATATGAAGACCTTAAAACAAAAGCTTAAAATCCTACAAAAGTTACTTTAGTGCAAATCTGGCTGCTTTAGAGACTTCATAAACAACCACACTTATTTCAGACCTACCTGGGGAAGCTACAACTGCAGATGAAAAGGCTGCAAATATATTTTCTCCATGTTAAGAAAAAAAAAGGATGAAGAAAACTTTGCCCTGAATTAAATGTTTAATGTTGATGAAAACGGTAACTATCAGAAATGAACTATGTGTAAGTTTCAGGGTTTTTGGCTGCAAAGGACCAATACTAGGTGCATGGGCAAGCACGCAGGTTTCGGCAAGCTAGTGTTTTATTGGATTATTATTGCTTTTCTCTGTCTTTGGTTACAAAGTGCTATTGATTTTCAGGGATCCTCCTAATCCCATTTTCCCCATAAATCCTATATTTTTAATCCACAATTTTGCAAAAGACATGGTTTTTAGCAATATATATATAAGGAGTTTGTGCAAAAGTGCCAGTACATCAACAATTTCATGCTAATAAAAAAACTGATTAATTTCATCCTTGTATAACCCTCCCTCCTCCCTCCTTTCAAAACTCAACTCTTTTGAAAGATTTCCTAATCACTATCCTGTCTGCATTCCCACTAATTCAATTGCTAAAATCCCCCGTCCCATCTCTTTTACTCCTGTTTCACGGAACCCTGTATAGTTTATTAAATTTCTTTCTCAGTGAACTCTGAGGTTCGTGAAAGAAAACAAAACTATTCTATCTTTTGATTTCAGCACTTGATTGTGCAGAGCTACTGACATTAATTGAGTGACATCAGCCAGATGGGAGGAGGCAAGCTCTGAGTGTAGGGACCCTGCAGGCTGTGCTAACTAACCACGGCATTCCTAGCATCTAGCACACAGGATCCTCAATAGACACGTGTCCACTGAAATGGATGCCATGAATGAATGAAGTGACAGCCTCTGTCCTGTTTATACCATCTTCCTACAGACCTGCTTTCCATATGTTAACTTGGTGTTTTTCACCACACCCAAGAGCTGGCAAGATTAAGAAATATCACTTCCATCTTGCATATAAGAAAATTGCCCTGTATACAGTTAAAGGGGCTAGAAAAGCCCACAGTCAGAGAAGTCAGAGACAGGGCTTGGATGAAGTTCTGCCAACTTTCAGGCCATGACTCTTTTTGTTCAGGCTGAGTTCTCATCTTACTTTTTTAAAAAAACTTCTGCATCGAGTTCCTATACACCAGATTCAGCTTCCTACTAGACTATATAAATGATTTCTGGAACTGGCATACCTATACACACACACGCCACCATCCTACTTTTTCTCATGCTATTTTTAGATGGGATATCATTCATATGTGATATCTAAATTTTTCTAAAACTGCCTAGGGCTTTAAAGAAAATGTCTGCAACACACAGACTGCCTAGTTTGTAAGTATTAACCAGCGGTGCCTTCCAGCCTCTCAATGAAAGCCATCCTCTTTTGACCACCTCTCTCATAGACTCAAGATTTCCGGGTTCCAGGTTGCAGTTATTCATACTCACCACGCTGCTCCCACCTCAGAGCTTTTGCACCCACTGTTCCCTCTGTCTAGAAAACATCCTCACTCAACTCTTAGGTATTCCTCAAGCCCCTTCTCAGGAAAGCTTTCTGCGACCTCCACCATGACACCGAACTCTCCTGTGATACATCCTCATAACACAATGTACCTCTACCTTGGGTCCCTTGTCATAGGTGTAATTTTACATGGATGTTGGTGTTGTTGATGGATATCTGCATGATAACAGACTCTTATGCTAGTTTTTTCCCTGGTCCAGAGCTTGGCACATTACAGCCAGGCCCATCCTAGTTTCATCTTCTTGTTCACTTCACTGTGGCATCCCGGTCACCCGGGTGCCCTTTCTGGTGCTGGCCTCAGTACCTGGATCCATTTTGTCCAAACTCTTCTCAAATAATGTCTGAGCTGCATGCTTCTCTCCACTGTAATTTTCTATTATGCCACAGGAGCCCTATTAATGTGATGATGAGATGTGGGGAGGGAGAAGTGCTCGACAGTCCTGTGATTAGGGCTCAGTTTTCAGAGGAGCTCGTGTCCTTGGGCTGTAACCTTCACAAGCACTTCTCGGTTTCGCTTCTTTTGTTCCCTTCTGCCTTTTCCCATCTCCCAACAACCAGAGGGTGCTGAAGTTGGGTATTTCCCTTCCCCATGTCAATCAATCTTTTGTAAAACCCCCATCGTTTAAGCGCTGATGAAGTATAATAGTTTATTTTGAGAGCAGATCTCTTTAAAACAACAACAATAACAAACAGAATTTTCTGGGCATAATTCAAAAGGACTACCTTTTTTCTCCCCTGCTGAAAGGGCAAAGGGATTTGTTTCTCTCTAATTTACACTATAAGAACCTTGTAGAGCTTTTACAGGTAAAATTCGTGAAAGAGTAGGACCCCACCCCACCCTACAACTGGACCCCCTGATGTTTTTAACTCTCAGGCTTGTTCACACTGAGCCTTGAGAAATTCATCAGTTTAAGTTTAGACTTTCTCTACCCTGGTCCTGGTTCTTGAGGAGCTTTTGCTCTGGGGCTTCTGATCTGGTAAGCTGTGATTCTCTCTATCTGCCTTGGTCTCTTCAAGCTTAGAGACAGCATTTTGCCCTGTGACCTTGCTTCTTTGATGGATAGAAGAAGAGTTGTTGATTTTTCCGTTTGTTCAGCTTTTTTCTCATTGTCCCAAGCTCCTCTCTGGTTTGACCAGAAACCAGAAGTCCAGTTTCCCCTAAGCTCCGCCCAGCACCAGCAATGGCTTTCTGCTCAGTGGTTGACTTCCCTTCCTGCGTCCTTACTGAGGTCCCACCATGCTATACATTGTCCCTCACAGCCTCCCTGAGGAGAAATATCATGTGAATCAGGAAAAGATATTTCATAGTTGATATATTTTAAAACAGGCTATCTGACTTTCTAGATATGCAATCACTCAAAGTTCATATTTTAAGAGGCCTATTTTTGTCAGATGTCATGTAAGTAATCTGAGGTAATTATTTATATAGAAATAGCCTCATGTGATAACAAGGACTTAGAAACGTGTAGAAGAGCCTCTTTGTTAATGAGGACAAATGAAAAGAAAATGAAGACAAGACAGCAGTGTATGTGCCCGCACCTCTGTGTGTGAGTCAGTCAACAGTCTTCTATAACATTCTCTGCCCTAGAACACAGATACGCTCTGTAGGAAATTACTAATGAGTTTGCCATCTAATCGGAAAGGCAAAGCTGACAGGAACAATTGCTTGCAAAGCTTTCATCACACAGAGAATCAGAATACCCACAGAATTAGCAAAGCAAAAGGCTAAGAACACAAGAAGGATGAAAAGCAAAGACAGGGTCTTACCTGAACCCCTGGGGAGAATGAAGCCAAGTGGAGCTGAGATGGGTGGATGCCTCTCAAACACCAGCCCCTCCACATCTACTTCCCCCTGTGGGTTCCCCGCTTCCCTCCACCCACATCCTAATTAAGCCATTTTCTGCTCATGGCCTCAGAGGAAAGGTGTGACTTTGAGCAAAGGAGAGGATAAAAAAGAATCCTTTGTCTTTTGGGTTCCAAAGGCAGATACCCTTAGAAAAATAAAAAGCTTAGGCAAATTGCTCACCAGGAGTAAGAGCACATTTTCTCCTTCTCAGGCTAGAAAGAGATTCTCCAGACTTGTAGAAGATAAGAGAGAGAGACAGACGGTGAGTGTATATGTCAGCGTGCCTGTGTTGCATGAGGAATTGGTCAACAAAAAGAAGAGAATATTGGCAGGTCCCATATGGAGGGTCTTGAGTCCTGCTTCCTGGTTAGGGTCTCAGGGGGACAGCAAAACCCATGAAAGGATTGGTGAGACCCAGTAGTAGAAGAAAGAGATCTCTTGGCCCAGATGGCCCCCCAAAAAGGAAGCAAGGCTCTTGAGATGGAATGGATCTGCACAGAAATCAGCAGAAGACCCAATGAATAATGGATGTTTCTGTGGACAGATGCCATGAAGGAGCAGATGTTCCCCTTCCTATCGTGCCTTGCACTATTTAAACCCACATATATACCCACCTGGAAAGGGAAGGAAAGACTCACACTGGGCATTTCCACTCTTCCCAGAAGAATGGGAATCTACATTAGAATTAAGTTGAATTATAGAAAGGTACAAAATATGTTTGTCCATGTAGGCCCAGAGTCACTCTGCTATAGGATGTTTGGAAGAGTTTAGATTATCTAAAATTTATTGAATGTCTAATATGTGTGAGGGACTGAGCTAAGTGCTTTCCTCTACTTGTAACCCACCATGTAAAAAGAAATCAAGGCTCAGGAAATTTAGCTAGTTTGCTAAGATTACGAAGTTAGTAAGTGGCAGATTAAGCACCCCAGCCATCACCAGATAACAAAGTCTGTGCAATTAATCTTTGGTCTATTCTAACTCCTACTGGAGAGCAAGATATGCAGCTGGCCCTCTGTATCTATGGGTTTCACAACCATGGATCCTCATGCGGCCTCTTTATATAAGGGACTTGAATTTTGGTATCTTGGGGTGGTGGGGGGCTCCTAAAACCAATCCCCAGTGGATCCCAAGGAACAACGGCAATGGTTAAATACTCCATCTTTGCCATCATTGAGTTTACAATTTAGAATGAATAGGAGGAGGAGGAGAATTCCCAAAGAGATTAACCCAGTCCTGGTCAAGAAGACACCGGAGCAGTGTGGATTATCTTTTATCTTCATGAGGAGGGAATCTCAGCTAGAAATGGGAGACAACCAGATGTGAATTCTCTCCTTCAAAACAGGTAGTACTGGTTTTGGAGTCAGTCAGAGTTTGGTGCAAACCTGGACTTTGGCGTGTATTAACTGTGTGGCCTTGGGCAGTTGTTAAGTAATCTAGCTGATCGTCACTTTCTTTATCCTTGAAACAGGAACAATAATATCAATTTCACAGGGTCATCGTGAGAAGTAAATGATATCATACGGATAAAATATTCTGCCTAATAGATGGTTGGTGATCAATACACATTAGCTCCTTTCCCCTCCTTCCAGCACAAAGCATCCTCAAGAACACCACCCCATCCTGAGTCATTCCCAGTTCAAGGATTCCCAGTTTGAGATGCCAGATGAACCTTCCAAGGTGAAGGCAAACCCAAGCTCCTCGTGTTCTCAGTGTCAGAGAGAAATAGCCTGCCTTAGAACCAAAGATGACTTGAGCTGTGCCGAATTTTTTAAACTTATTTCAGACTAAAAGAGTCACTCTATACTGGATGCACTGTCTGGCTATGACTGAGGAGGCCTCTAAACCCAAAGCCCCGGCCATCACCTATCTCTTGCAGACATTGTTCTCATCTCCCTGAGAGGCCGTTTCCAGCTTCCATGAGCATGTGTTGAGTTCACCTACATGTGAAAACACACTATAGATCATACCAGTGATATGGCTCCAATGGGTGGAGGAACACCTGGGTTCTTCATCTCATGCTGAAATAGATAAAACAGCATGGACACATGTGCAGTGGTTTTAAGGAGCGGAGAGTTTAATAGGCAAGAAAGAAGGAACAAAGAAAAAAACAGCTCCCCCATACAGAGACAGAGAGATGAGGTATTGGAACAAAGAGAAAACCCTGTGTGCTGCAGAAAAGTGGCTGCTTATATGAGGAGGCTGGAGGAGGTGGTGTTTGATTTGCATAAGGCTCAGGGAATTGGTTTGACCAGGCATGTCACTCACAGAGCCCACGAAAAAACAATAATTTCTTAGTAACTCCTATAACACCAGGAAGGATAGAAAGAGAAATAAGAGGTGGTCTTTGTCCTCTAGAAGTTCACAATCTGAAGCAGGAAAAGGATGTTCACAAAAATAACTGACACAAAGTAGACTGATGAATTATACAAGAGAGAGGGAAGCTATGATAAAATATGGATTCACACTCACTAGAAAGGGTGTAAGGGCAGGTTTCTTAGAATAACTGAAATTGTAAGTAGGCCTTGAAGGACGGCTGTGACTGCACCCAAATAATATGAAGAAACTGAGAAGAAGGCAGAATAAAAGGAGACTGCAGAGCAGAAGGACTAGTTTAAGCCAAGGCAGGTGGTGGGAAAGCCCATAGTGTCCCCAGGGATAAGTTGGGGCCAAAATTCATGTGCAGTAGTGTCTTCGTCCATTTGTGTTGATATAAAGGAATACCTGAGGCCAGGTAACTTACAAAGAAAAGAGGTTTATTTGGTTCACAGTCCTGCAGGCTGTACAAGCAGCATGTCATCAGCATCTGCTTCTGGTGAGGGCCTCAGACTGCTTCCACTCATGGTGGAAGGTGAAGAGGAGCCAGCATGTGCAGACTCACGGTGAGAGAGAAAGCAAGAGAGGGAAAGGAGGTGACCAGGCTCTTTTTAACAACCAGCTTTTGCAGGAACTAATAGAGCAACACTCACTCACTGCAAACCCCCAATCTCAGGGAGGACATTAATCTATTCATGAGGGATCTACCCCCAGGACCAAAACACCTCCTGTTAAGCCTCATCCCCAACATTGAGGATCAAATTTCAGCATGACTTTTGGAGGGGACAAAGAAACCTAACTACAGCAAGTAGGAAATGGCCACAGATGGACGAAATATGGAGGGTTTCTCATGCCAAGCAAGAAGCCAAGAGTGTATGTTACATGGAATAGTCATCACAGATTGTCCTGTAAAATGGTTAAAATGAAACAGGTGGGCGGAGGCAAACACAATTACTACCATATGTTACAACTAGTACAACTAAGTACATCTTTCTAATGCATGCTAAGGAAGTAGTATAATTGGATAGAACTGGCTTATGTCTCTGAATTTAATACTTTTTCCCACTAATCCAAATCTAATGGTTGTCAACTCTGGTTCCAAAACAAAACTACCTGAAGAATATTACACACACACACACACACACACACACACACACACACAAATTACCTGTGTCTGGATCCCACGCCTATAAATTCTGAGTTATTGGATCAGGAATGAAGCATGGGCATCGGTACTTTTTTAAAGGTGGTTCTAATGTTCAAGCAAAGAGTGGTCCCTGGACTCGTAGCATCAGAATCATCTGGGAGCTTTTTGCAAATGCTGAATTTCAGGGACCCACCCAAACCTGCTGAATCAGAATATGCATTTTTAACAAAACCCCCAGGTTTTCAAGCATATCAAAATTTGAGGGATGCTTCTGAACACAACTACCTACCCATTCTCCACCATTACCAAGCCCATTTCAGCCTGAAAGGAGAAGGAAAAGCCCCAAAGATCTAGATATGAGATTGTCACTGAATCACATAAGAAAAACATGAAACTTATCTCAAATTTGCCAGCTCAGAGCTTCACTGCATGATTCCAAATGACTGATGAGAGAGAAAAAGGGGGGTGGAAAGGAGCATTTGTTTAGGTGGGAGAAACTCCTGACAGAAGCACTGAACCCTAAAATAATTCTGAGGCAGTTGGGGTCTGCAGAAGCCTTTTATGACCAAGAGAAGCTCCCAGAGAAGTGGCTGTGACTTAGAGCGCGTCCCTGACACAGCAGCCTAGGCTCGCAGGACAGGGAGCCAACACCCAGAGGCTGCTCCTGCTTCAGCCTCAGACATGTTCTCCTCTGCAAAGGGCTCAGGGCTTTCCCCTTCACCTCCGTCCACCCCAGAGACCTTTTATCTGCTGTCATTTTTCCCTTCAATCATTAAACTGCAAGCCCCCAACAGCGCTCAAGTTCAAAGCCAAGGTTCAAGACCAGCCTTCTGTCTGGGGTGGCGGCACTGGAGACCAGTACACAGATGCAGAATCAAACCTTTAACTGTTGGAAGCCATCACTACACACCACCATGGCTTCAGAAAATGATGATGAAACTGCAAAATTGTGCTTTGTGTTTAAAGTAGAAGCCTGGTAAGGAGCCAGAAGTGCTCCAGGGCATGAGAGCCAGAGAGAGCTGGAAGAGAACACTGCAACAAGAAAAGCTCGCCTCCGAGTGAAGCCAGCCAGCCGGAGCATCAACTGCTCACTCCTCAGCAGCTTCCTAACTCATTCCCAGAGAACCATCTTGAGGCAGAATCTCGGGCTCCACAAGGAAAAACAGATGTCACTAGGGTCTTCAAAGTTAGCCTGTAACCAAGTCTCAGTGAATTAATAAATAATTTAGAAGTTTTAAACTGACAGTTTGCAACAGAGTTCCTTCTCTACTTTATTGACAGTAGCAAATCCCCAGATTACTCCGACGATGCCCTGCCAAGCAAGCAACTAACTCTCAGAGACCCACTTTCCCCGTTTACAAATTGAAACAAAATTAGTACCTTCTTCAAAAGATTATTGGGAAGATTAAATAAAATAGTCCAAGTAAAATGCTTTGCATCGTGTCTGACACATAGTCAGGGCTTGATAAATGGTTGTTGCTCTAGGAGGTGTCAAAATGCGTCAGTTCCAACGCCTGGTGACCTGTAGCCACTCCATGAATGGAAGCTATTATAACGCCATAGCTTTGGCAGCTGTCTAAAGCCAGACACAGTCCCTACTGCCTCTCTCTTTCAGCTAAAATTTTCCAAATATATAAAGATGGTTGTGTAAGCTTCCTGAAATAGAGTACATAATCAATAAATGTTTCCTTTATTCCCCTAGTGTTCTCCTGTCCCAGTGAAAACTCCGCATTGCAGGTCATCTTCTTCCAGATGCCATCTACCAGGTTTAGAAATGCCTCTGCAAACAAACTCCCCAAACTGAAGAGAGTTCCACAGATGTGATGAAATGCCCAATAAATATACAAGAACCATAATCTAGCTTGACCTAGAAACAGTAGTTTCCTGATTTGATGGATCCTTTTTTTTCAAATATAAAAACAGAACTTCACATTGATCATTACCTTTCTGTTCATGGTTCTCCAATTTAATCTGAGATTGTTTGACATTTTTATTCTATCATCCACCATATTTGCTATTTTTTCAGCTTTTTCATCTAGAAATTTGAGAGTCTGATTCTGAAGTCTTCATCACCATTTGGTATTAATTTTGTTCCCACGTCTGATATCCCCAATAGATTTTAAGATATTTATGAATAATGATTTCTAGACTTTATAACATCCTCTAGAATAGTATATTTAAATTTTTATGACTGCAACTCAAAGTGAGAAATACATTTAACAATGGAGCCCAGTTCATTCACATACATAATCTGAAATAAATGTTTAATAAAATAATATTTGTCTTTATTAGTCAGGGTTCTCTAGAGGGACAGAATCAATAGGATAGATGTATATATGAAAGGGAGTTTGTTAAAAAGTATTGACTCACAAAATCACATGGTAAAGTCCCAGAATAGGCCATCTGCAAGCTGAGGAGCAAGGAAGCCAGTCCGAGTCCCAAAATCTCAAAAGTAGGGAAGCCAACAGGGCAGCCTGCAGTCTGTGGCCAAAGGCCTGAGAGCCCCTGGCAAACCACTGGTGTAAGTCCAAGAGTTCAAAAGGTGAAGAACTTGGAGTCTGATGTTCCAGGGCAGGAAGCATCCAGCACGGGAGAAAGACGAAGGTCAGAAGACTCAGCAAGTCAATTTCTCCCACCTTCTTCCACCTGTTTTATTCTAGCTGTGCTGGCAATTGATTAGATGGTGCCCACTCACATTGAGGGTGGGTCTGCCTCTCCCAGTCCACTGACTCAAATGTTTATCTCCTTTGGCAACACCCTTACAGACACACCCAATACTTTGCATCCTTCAATCCAATCAAATTGACACTTAATATTAACCATCACAGATGCCCTCTGATATTGTCCATTATATAATATTTTTAATTACTATTAATTGTTGGCCAGACTCATCTGGATGAGTTTAAACCTATTACCAGGTCATGACCTATAGTTTGCAAAACACTGTTCTATAAAACGGCTTTAAATTTTTCCACTATAGCAGCAAGAAAAAGTCCATCTATACTCTGGGACAGGGGAGAGGTAGCAGTACTGCCCAAAGAAATCTTCCTTTATCTTTAAAATACTTGAGAATGTGCACTCAGTACATACTATATTTATGCATATTTTAATAAAAGTTAATAGACTTTTCTCCATTTTTTTCTAGTAAAACTTGTGATCCAGGGAAGTGTTTGGTTTTTAATCTCATGGCTTTGTTTGCCCTATGGCACTCCACCAGGGAACCACTAACAAATAAGTATCCTGGTTTGAGCAGAAAAGCTCCACAGTTCTAGAAACAGGGCTCCTCACACAGCCATTCCAATAAGAATGGGTCCACTTGGCCAGGCGCGGTGGCTCACGCCTGTAATCCCAGCACTTTGGGAGGCTGAGGCGGGTGGATCATGGGATCAAGAGATCGAGACCATCCTGGCCAACATGGTGAAAACCCGTCTCTACTAAAAATACAAAAAAATTAGCCGGACGTGGAGGTGTGCGCCTGTAGTCCCAGCTACCCGGGAGGCTGAGGCAGGAGAATTGCTTGAATCCGGGAGGCGGAGGTTGCAGTGAGCCGAGATCGCGCCACTGCACTCCAGCCTGGAGCCTGGCAACAGAGCAAGACTCTGTTTCAAAAAAAAAAAAGAATGGGTCCACGTATTGACAAGCTATCTCCCTAAAGAAAGAAATTATGTGTTCCATTAAAAGAACATTATTTGAGCTTTTCTTGGGATAGGAAGGAGAGATGGGATAAAGGAATTATTATAGATAGACCAGGAAGACAGGCTTTGTTAGGAGGCAATTCTCCATGGGTCTCTCGCATTTCTATATGTCTTGCCAACAGAGGCATTACTGCCTTTGTCCTGGACTCTCTTTTCAAAGATGTTTGCATACAATCAAATATCCTTTAAAAGAAAACGCTCGAATGTAGAGATTGTGTCTTCCTCTGGAGCAAAGAGCAGGTTTGTCTATTGTCCAATATAATTAAAGATAATATCTCCCTCCAGGAAAAGAGTCAAGCAGGCTTACTTCCCATTATAAACTACTTGGGTTTCCTAAGCTCAGGGTTCTTCTCCTATAATGTACCCACTCATGTTGCCCTCTATACATTTTCCTGTGGAAATTCAGGCTTGGGGCCCAAACCACAGCAACTGTTGATACTCTGGCTACTGCTATGACAGGAATCTCATATCTTCTTCCAGTATATCTGAAATTGTGGCAGGCTAGCTCATTAGCCTTCAGATAAAAGAAAATCTCAGCTCCTTCCCTGTACTTGATGGCCTCACGTTACTGATTCCAAAAGACAAGCTCATGCCTTGAAGCAGTAAGTTTATATTTGATTATTTACTTCCTTTATTCATACAATAAAAAAATACTGAGTACCTAACCAAATGATATGGTTTGGGTCTGTGTCCCTGCCCAAATCTCATGTCAAATTGCAATCCCTAATGTTGGAGAGATGGGGCCTGCTGGGAGGTATTGGATTATAGGGGTGGAGTTCTCATGAATGGTTTAGCATCATCCCCTCAGTGCCACTCTAGTGACAGTGAGTGAGTTCTCATGAGATCTGGTTGTTTAAAAGTGGGTAGCACCTCCTCCCTCTCTCTTTTCCTCCTGCTCTGGCCATGTGAGATGTGCCTGCATCCCCTTTGGCTTCCATCGTGATTGTAAGTTTCCTGAGGCCTCCTATAGTAGTCAGTTATCATGCTCCTCATAAAGACAGACATACCCAAGACTGGGTGATTTAATAAGGAAAGAGGCTTAATTGACACAGTTCTGCATGGCTAGAGAGGCCTCAGGAAACTTACAATCATGGCAGAAGGGGAAGTAAACACATCTTTCTTCAAATGACTACAGCAAGGAGATGTGCAGAGCAAAAGGGGTGAAGGCCCCTTATGAAACCATCAGATCTTGTGAGAACTCACTCATTATCATGAGAACAGCATGAGGGTAACCACTCCCATGATTAAATTACCTCTCACAGGCCCCCTCCCATGACACATAGGGATTATGGGGATTATAATTCAAGATGAGATTTGGGTGGGGACACAGCCAAATCTTATCACCTCCTCAGAAGCAGAAACTGCTATGCTTTCTGTACAGCCTGCAGAATCATGAGCCAATTAAACTTCTTTTTTAAATAAATTACCCAGTCTCTGGTTTTTCTTTATAGCAATGTGAGAAAAGACTAATACATCAATGATAGGTAATTCCAAAAGGATATGGATAAAAGGGTCCAACATTAGGCAAAATATAATCTTCTAATAAAAAAAAAGTCTCATAATAAAACAAAGGCTAGTAAGGAAACACAGAAAATAGCCAAGTAGTCAACTGAATAAAAAAGTTAATTTCAACATGGAAACACTAAAAATAAAGCAATCCGGGAGAGCATAACAGAGTGATTGGGGTAGACACGAAAGAAGGATGACTTGAGGCTGGTGATTAAGGAGGGCCTCTAAGAGGCAGGGATACTGGAGCTATTAGAGACATTAATAATAAGATAAACCAGCCATGAGAAGGCCTTGGAGAAGAATATTCCAGAAGTAGCCACCATAGATGCCCTAAGGCAGGAAAGAGGACAGTGTGTCCAGGAAGAGAAAGACCAAGAAGCCAAGATGTGAATGACAGGAGCTGAGGTTGGACAGGTGGGCAGGCCCAGGTCTTAGAGGGCCGTGGGGGTCACACACGGATGGAGTCTGGTTATTGTAATTTCCGTTCTCAGTGCCCTTCCTCCACTCCAGGACCCCCACACATGCCTTCCCTCTGACAGTGTCTGCCTGGGCACATTCTTGAGGGAGCTCCTGGGTGGCTTCCTCAGTTGGAAAGTGAGTGGTAACTGCCCTAAGGCTTTAATTTATAGCCTGCAGAAATATTTGCATTAGTATGAGTGAATCTTTAAAGACTGAGAGTCTATCAGGGTCATCTCCAAAAGTGGAATTTCAGCCTGGCACCATGGAGGAGGGACTTCAGGGCAGATGCCCTCCTGGGACCCTTTCCATCACACCAGCAGATGGGACAGATTCCTTCTGGCCCAAGTTTAATTCCAGGATCTAGGCACTCATCTCTGTCAGCAAAGAAATGAAAAGTGGCTTCCAGCAGCTTATTTAAAGAGCTCCTGATGCTTCTTAAGGAGCTTTATTTGGTACTCACCAATAGGTATTTCCTGAAAAAGAAAAAAAAAGGAAATTGACCCAATATCTTGTGAAGAGAAAAGACATTAGATAATTATGTCAATTTCTTGCTTCTATGTGAAGCTCAAAAACAGAGTAAAACTCATTTAGTCAAACTAGCCAAATTACTTAGATCTCCAAACAGAGTAAAACTAATTTAGTTAATCTATTAATTTAAAGAAATTGGACTACTATAAGTGTGAAGTCTATAATGTGATTTAAATGTCTGAAGAAAGGCTGCCTTCTTCTTTCTAGTAAATAGAGCAACTCAAGATTACAACGAACTCAAAATTTCCAAGGAATTTCTTCAGAACTTGATTCCACAAATGGAATGTTCTTTCTTACCACTTCATCTAGACAGTGGTACAACTCGTGCAATGTATGATTGCATATATGATTTTTGGCTCCCTTTAATTCAACAGGATTCCCATAATCTCATCTTTAGGAGTTGTTTTCTTAGCAAACAAGTTTTTTATAGTTAGTTTTTTATAGATAATTCAGAGGTAAACTTGTCAGCCATTATTATCACAAATACCATACTGTTGGTATCCTCATTGACAGGGTTACATTGAAGTCCTACAATCATTTCATCACAACTGATGATCTCTTAGGAGACTGAGAATTCCTGGAGGAAGTCATAGCTATTTGAATTCTCTGAGTTAGCTATACAAGAAGTCAGCCATTCAGGTAAGGAGTGGTAGCCCATTTCAGGGACCTATTGCAGGTAGGTGAGATCTGAGAGGGTGCTTAGCAGGCACAACATCCACAGATGAGGCGGAGTTTATGGCAAAACACACCAGCTATGGATCTGAGTCCCAGTGAGATTCTTCCCAAAGTTCAACTAAGACAAGCTAATAAAAGTTTTATTGAAATGTCTCAATCACAACATTTATCTCTTCAGGTTTGGAGAATGCATTTCTTTTAGGACCAGAAAGCTCTGAAAATGCTGGTGATGGGAATTTCCACGGCACGTGGATTTGTGAAACCTACTTGAGCCCAGGCACACAGTGTGTACAAAGCCAGACTGCCACCTACTGACATGCGGCAGGGGTGGTCTGGCATCCTTCTGTTGTTGTGTATAACACAGGTTCTGTCTATTACAGAACAGAGTGCTACTGACACCTCTGTGCTACTTGTTAAAACACGATAGAAAGGAAGTAATCATTGCCTTGAGACCTGACTTACATTTTTTTAATGGTTGAGAAAAAAAACACTCATCCTAAACATATCTAATGTCTGCTAGTGGGTCAGAAATAAAAGAGAAACTATGTCATGTAGAGACTGAGTGGGACAAATATGGTTTTATTTCAAACAACGCCTCATATTTCTTCAGTTTAAGAAGTGAGAGACAACAGACTTTCTTCACTTAATGGAAAACTTCTTGAAAGCAGGAATTATTCTTAGTTCTACTTTCCCCCTGGAGTTGACATCTTTTCCAGTGAATACTAAAGACTTAACAATGCTTTGTTAAATTAATGTTTATAATTTTCATACTTATAATTACAAAATTAAAAATTAAATCGGATGTTCACGAAAATGTACCAAGAGAGCCCTGGGTTTAAATCATGTCTCTAATAGCTATGTACCTTGGGCAGCTTACTTAACTTCTCTGATTCTGTTTATTATTTTTAAAATGTAGATGATGTGAACTACCTCACTGGGTTGATTTATGAGGATTAAATGACATCACGTAGATGGCATACTTAGCACAGTGGTACACAGTAATCTCGCGATGAAAAAGGGAACGCTTTTTCTTGTTTGTTTTGAGATGGAGTCTCGCCCAGTCCCAGGCTGGAGGGCAATGGTGCTATCTCAGCTCACTGCAACCTGTGCCTCCCAGGTTCAAGCGATTCTCCTGCCTCAGCCTCCCGAGTAGCTGGAATTACAGGCGCCACCACCACATCCAGCTAATTTTTTTTTTAATCTTTAATAGAGATGGGGTTTCACCACCATGTTGGCCAGGCTAGTCTCAAACTCCTGACCTCGTGATCTGCCTGCCTCGGCCTCTCAGAGTGCTGGGATTACAGGCATGAGCCACCGCGCCGGGCCAGGAGATCGTTTTTAAAGTAAAGCAGGCCTGAGGTTGTGCCTGCTACCTGTTGTGACCTGGCTCAGAATCCTCCAGCCTCCGCTTTCCTTAGCTGTTTAAAGAGACTCTGCAACTGGCCAGCACCTTGCCCGACCTAACATGTGAGCACAACCCAGAGAGCCGAGCAAGGCAGGCTGGGGGGGCGGGAAATTAATTGAACGTTTTTCTCATTGTTATTTTTAGTCACAAAACTGCAGGCAAACAGTTCCTGTTCCTGTGGAGTAGTGCATCTCTGGCTAGAAGGCAGGAACACAGATGGGAGGAGGCCTGACCATTAATCGTAAGGAAGCAGGGAAGGAAATTGAGACAGGAAATGTCAGCATCAAAATGTCCTTACTCTGGGTCAGTCTTAAGGTGCATCCCCAGACCAACATGTTAAAAGCTGGGGCCCGACTACAAACAACGCCAATGAAGAGGAAGCGGCCAGCAGTAGAATGTCAAGCCAAAAATAAATCGGGCACGTTTCCCTTCTAAGGCAGAGGGACTAGCTCCTCTTATACTTGGCTCTCAAATTCTTGCTAAAATTCCGGGAAGCCGCCTTGGAAAAAAAAATGCTTTCATATGGATAAACGCCAGAGGAGATGCCAAAATAGTGGAGGGTGGAGCATAGGTAGCGTCATGTAACTTTTCTGGGCCTCTGGTTTCTAATCTGTGAAATGGAGACCAAATCTCCGTCTTTCTGTCCTTACAGAGCCGTTAGGAAGACCACAAGGATAGCAATGGGGAAGACGAGGTTTTTGTGACTCTGACACTGTCTTTTTGCCCACTGTCCTGTTAGACAATGACAGACAACACCTTTACCATGCATCTCACATCCCGGTCAACTGAGGCAGGGCAAACCCCACCTGGGCGGGGAGGACCTCAATCTCCACTTGTGATGGTAAGTCACCGATTTTCACCAGTTCCCAGAGGCACCCACACTGGTGCATTCGGTAAGCTTCTGGAAAAAATTTACATCCCTTTCCATTTGATTTTGTTAATAATTGGCTTTCCTAAACACATATTTCATTTTGGGAAGGAATAAAATGTGTTAATACTGTAAATTAAGCCCTCAGAGATCAATTAATTACACAAATGCTTGCATGGTAAGTTTCTAGTCCTAAATCTTTTATTCCCAATATTGTTTTATCTTCAGATCTTGCAGTGTGGCAGGGAGTGATTAAAAACACAGATTTGGAGTCACACTTGAGTTCAAGCACCATGAGCACTAATTATGTACTATTTGGCAAGTTACTCTATCTGTGTCTTGGTCTGCCCATCTATAAAGTGTGAAGACAGACAAATGATAGCTCCTCACTAAATGCTAGCTAGTCAGCTGATAATGCAACTAGACTTCAGTTTAACCCAATTATTTTTTAATAAATCAGCAGATTTATACTCATTCATTTAGCACTTACTCAGACCTACAGGTCCGAGGCCCCATATGAAACAATTAGTTTGCCAAAGTGAATACAGCTGGATCACTCAGTCTAGTTGGTGAGAGAAACATGCAAACACATCATTGCATGCCCACGTGATGAGTGCTATCTCAGAAGGATGTTCTAAATCCATTTGGTCTCCAAAGAAGAAAGTGGTTAGCTCATCACTGCTTGGGTAGATCGGAGATTTTGTAGAAGTAGAAACTCATCCCAAATCTCAAAGAATGAGGAGTGTGCCAGGAAGAGCATTCCAGAAAGCCAAATATTCAACTCTGAAGCAGTCATATCACAGCATAGTAAATTGGGGTAATTTACTGATTCAGCAGGTTGAAGCCTCAACATCATCTAAGCAAGTTACAGGAGATGGGGTTTAGGGAAAACTGGGGCCAGGTCATGAAGAACGTCGCATTCCATTCCAAGAACCCTGGATATTATCTTGTAGAAAAATGGATCCGTTTTGAAAGATATTAACCAAAGGATGAAATGATTAGGTAGTATTTTTAAAAGATGTCTGGTTGGATCCAATAGTCTGGTTGGATTGGAGAGAAGCACAGAAGCAGAGCTATAGGTTAAAAGCCCATTCTCACAGTTCAGGTGGAAAAAAAAAGTGCAAAATTCAAGAACAGAAAACCAAACACCACATGTTCTCACTCATAAGTGGGTGTTGAACAATGAGAACACATGGACACAGGGAGGGGAACATAACACACTGGGGCCTGTTGTGGGGAGTTGGTGGGCTAGGGGAGGGAGAGCAGTGGGTAGGGCGATTGGGGACGGATAACATTAGGAAAAATACCTAATGTCGATGACAGGGGATGGATGCAGCAAACCACCATGGCATGTGTCTAACTATGTAACAAACCTGCACGATCTGCACATGTAACCCCAGAACTTAAAGTATAATTAAAAAAATATATATATATAAAGAAATTTTTTTAAGAAGTGCAAAATTAGAGGAAGGAGAAGAGGTAACAGGGAGAAAAAATATGAGGAAGTTATAATTGATAAGACATAGAAATCCCTTGGAATTGTCTGAGGACAAGGAAGATATGGTGGAATGAGAGAAAATAGAGAAAATTCTAACTAAATTAACCTTTAACAAAGTTGTTTTTAATTTACCTGGGTGCTTGGAATACAGAAGTAGAGGGCATAGCCTCAGTATTCAAATAACATGCACAGTCTTACAGAGAACATGAGCTCAACAAGGGTTTTGTGTGTTTGCAATGTGTGTTAGACTTTCATATCCACGACCACATTTACATTCACTCTAGAGCAACTCTGAAGGTTCACCCTGCAAGTAAGAACTTTTCTCTGTTTGGCGTTTTGTTTTATTTGTTTTGTTTTGTTTTGTTTTGTTTTGTTTTGTTTTGTTTTGAGATACAGTTTTACTCTGTTGCCCAGGCCGTAGTGCAATGGTGCAATCTCTGCTCACTGCAACCTACGTCTCCCAGGTCAAGAGATTCTGGTGCCTCAGCCTCCCAACTTGCTGGGATTACAGGTGTGTGCCACCATGTCTGGATAATTTTTGTATTATTAGTAGAGATGGGGTTTTACCATATTGGTCAAGCTGGTCTTGAACTCCTGATCTCAAGTAATCCACCTGCCTCAGCCTCCCAAAGTGCTGGAATTACAGCCGTGAGCCACAGTGCCCGGCCTTCTCTGTCTTTTAACAGCTGAGAAAATGGATTCTTGTGAGATGGAACTAAGTAGAAACAGCTCTGGAAGCTTAGAGCAAAGGGGTTTAGCTCATTCCATAGTTCAGGAAGACCTGCAGAAAAGGTGCCTCTGCCACCAAGCCTTGCAGAGTGAGGAGGAGTTGATCAGCCAATAAAGGTGCAGAGGCTGCTTCCACCAGAGGGTAGGGTGGGTGCTGAGGCACAGGGGAGGTATGTGCATTATCAGAGGGGCTGGAGTCCACTGTGCAGACTGAAAGCGGCAAGAACTGAGGCTGCAGGAGGGACTAAAAGTCAGACTGGGGACCTCGACAGGCAACACCGAGGGGCATGGACACGACTAAGCCTCTGTGTGTGATGATGATTGATTTTCCTGAGTATTTAAACTGCAGGCAAAGCTTCCCCTTCCCTGGTGTACAAGAAGTGTACTCAAGAAGAAGTACACTTTTGAGGAATCAAAACTACCATTTATTGAGCGCCTGATGTGTGCCTGCTCTAAGGATGATCTCACCTAACCTCTCAAGCAGCCCTAAACAGTAGATATTAGTAACCTGATCGCACTAGTGTGGAGACCCATGTAACCAAGGTCACATAACTGATAACTAGCAGAGCCAGGATTTGAACCCCTGCCAGCTTGGTTCCAAAGTCTATGCTTTCCCTTTAATGCAGGGTTTCTCAATCTCTGAATTATTGACAGTTTGGGGGTAGATCATTCTTTGTCGTGGGGACCTTTCCTGTGCATGGTAGGATGTTTATCAGCATCCTGACCTCTACCCACTACACAGCAGTAGCACCTCTCCCCCAAGTGTGACAACTGAATATATCTCTAGACAGTGTTGGATGTCACCCAGGGGATGCAAAATTGCTCTGGTTAAAAACCACTGCTTTGAACCATGCTCCTCCTTAAGATGTAAGGAGAGAGAAGACAAATAGGCACATAATTGTAGCTATGCATGAGCCCCTGAATATTCTTGGTGAAGTAGAACAAATTCAAAATATATGATGTATTTGTGAAAAAGTGAGAAAGACCCAAAATAAAAGGTATTTAATCAAGAGGGAAGGTTGCTTCCCTTTCATGTTAAAGTGCAGAGGGAGAGCATCTGGAGTGGGTGTGGCAGCTCTTTCACAAGCTCCTTGGGGAACCCAAGTGCCTTCCAGCTTTCTCCTCTGCCATTCCCAGGGTGTGGCCTCCATCCAAATCATCCAAGATGGCACACCAGCCATCACAGCTCTATTCCAAGCAATAGGATTGGGATAGGTAGGAAGGAGGCAAAACACACCTCCTAAATGTTCTAGAAGCTATCACATGACTGTAGTTAGCTGCAAGGGGGACTTGGAAATCAAATCTTTATTCTGGTGGATGTGGTCTGGCTAATAATGCTACCATTACACAAAAAGTCAAGAATTGGATTTAGCGATCAGCAGCAGCCTCTGCTCCATATTGTCATCTTTAGCTATACAAAGATTTGTAATTTCATCAAACCACCTGGTGACTCCAAGCACAAATTTCCTAACCCTTGGAATTCAGCTTTATTTTCATTGTGCTTTGAGCACACGCTATGGGTTGAAGTGGGTCCACCAAAAACATATTGAAGTCCTAACCCTAATACCTGTGAACATGACCTTATTTGGAAATGGGATCTTTGCATATGATTAAGTTATGATGAGGTCATTAGGGTGACCCCTAACCTAATCAACTGTGTCCTTATAAAACAGGAAATTTGGACAGGGATGACACAAGGATGGGATCAACTCCTCCTTCACCTATGTGAAGCTGAAGGCAGAGAGCTGAGTGATGCCAATGAACACCAAAGATTGCCAGAAAACTACCAGAAGCTAGGGGAGAAACAGGAAACAGATTCTTCCTCAGAGCTTCAGAAGGAACCAACCCTGCTGACAGCCTGACCTTGGACTTCCAGCCTCTAGAACTGTGTAAATACATTTCTGTGGCTAAAGCTGTGTAATTCACAGTACTTTGTTACTGCAGCCCTAGCAAATGAATACAGCATACTTAGGAGAAATCAAAGAACTTGAAGACTTCGAAGGATTTTCCACAATCATTTGCACTGAAAACAGTGTTTCGAATCCCATTTTGTCTTCATGATCAAAGGAAAGACACCTTCACAGTTTCTACACCCTGAGAGGTGGGTGTCAGGGAGCTCTAGTGAGCTGCTAAGGAGAAAGGACCTGGAGAACCAGGGTGAAGAGAGGCTCCTTCCAGGAGGCCAGCAGTGACTGTCTCCTTCCTTCCATTCCATTTGAGGAAACCACCTGTCTTAACAGCCTGTCTCCTGCTAGCAGCTTCAGTGATGGGCTTATACTAAGTGGTGTTAGAGTGAACATATGTACAGTAAACTGGCTCTCCAAAAAAGAAAAATGTTTAAATATATGTTTGTTATAAATTTTAATAATAAAAAATATGTGTAGTGTACAATTTACAAATAATATTCTTTATTATCAATTTCATAGAGCATATTTATTCTCCCAGAATGTTTCCATTGATTTTTGCTAAACCCTTATGTATTAGGGCTTTCCAGAGAAACATAACTAATAAGATATTATTTCTCTATCTACCTAGATACTCAGAACTATCTGCGTATCTGGATAGAAACTCTAGATGGATAAAAAGATGATAGATGGATGGATGGATTAGATAGATGATAGATGATAGATAGATAGATAGATAGATAGATAGATAGATAGATAGACAGACTCATTATAATACAGTGGCTCACATGATCATGGAGGCTGAGAGGTCCCATGATCTGCCACCTGCAAGCTGGAGACCCAGGAAAGATGGTGGTGTCATTTGAAGACCTGAAAGTCAAAGAGTTGATGAGGTAGATTCCAGTCCAAGTCTGAAGGCCTGAGATCCAGAAGCACTGAGGGCAGGAGAAGATTAATGTCCTAGCTGAAGCAGTCAGGCAGAGTTCCTCCAGCTTTCCTCTACCTTTTTGTTCTGTTCAGATCCTCAGTGGATTGGATAAGGCCACAGAGGAAGGCCCATCTTCTTTTTCAGTCTACTGTTTCAAATCCCAATCTCTTCCAGTAACACTCTCACTGACACATCCCAAAGTCATGTTTTACCAGCTATCTGGGCATCCCATGGCCCAGTCAAGCTGACACATAAAATTAACCATCACACCAGAGCCAACCTAGAACTGCAATTTGACTGTGACTTGACAAGCAGAATTTTATCCCAATCCAGTTTTTCCCCAATAAATCTGTTGTCATTAAACCTGATATGTGGTCTTCTGTTAAACTATATTTTATTCTTGTATTAATTGTATTCATTAAACTAAATTTTTTTTAGCTTTGGTAGTAAATCAAGCCCTAATCTGTAGTCTCTGATGATTTCCATGATGTAAATACTACATGACAGCCAATTTCAAACTACAACGGTGTTATCACTGAATGCAGAGTTGGGAAGAGATGCGCAATAGCACAGCATTATACCACATTTCCATGACTCAGATGCAGGGGATGCAGATAACCTTAAGAGCACAGATAGATCAGGCACGGTGGCTCATGTCTGTAATCCCGGCACTTTGGGAGGCTGAGGTGGGTGGATCACCTGACGTCAGGAGTTCGAGACCAGCCTGGCCAACATGGTGAAACCTTGTCTCTACTAAAAATACCAAAAATTAGCCAGGTGTAGTGGTGGGCACCTGTAACCTCAGCTACTCAGCAGACTGAGACGAGAATCGGTTGAACCTGGGAGGCAGAGGTTGCAGTGAGCTGAGATCATGTCATTGCACTCAAGCCTAGGCAACAAGAGTGAAACTCCATCTCAAAAAAAAATAAAAAAGAGCACAGATAAAAGTAAAATGAACTAAAATGTTTGAGATAAATTTTTAATATTACTGTCTTTGTCTTTAGTATAACTTATTTAATTGTAATTTATAGAATTTAATTTTTATAATGGCTATGTTTATCAACTGGCTCCCAAAATTGCTGAAAATCTAACAATGGTTCTTGTAGGCTGGTGCAAATGGGCTGCAGCACACCACTGCCTGTGGCTGTTACCAGCAATCAGATTTTACCATGATGTTAATGCAAGCAGTTTCCGAGCTACACCCTGAAGAGAAAATAGTTGCACTTAAGGCAATATTTTTTTCTTTCATCACTCTTACCCTAAGATTCATTCCATGTAATTCACCATCATCAATCATCAGTCATGAATATTTATTATATTCCTATGGGGCACACTGGACTGTGGGGGCTTAAGGTCAGAGACTATGTCACCCCAATACCTAGCACAGTGTTAGACACATGGCAGTTGTTCAGTAAATGTTTGCAGAGCCATCGAGCTACAATTATTACATCGTATTCCAGGTGCTCACAAGTCTTCTCAAGGTGCTTGAATATTTTTCTTCAATGTTTCTTTTCTGCTCGATTCATGGTCAAAATGGCATAAAACCAGATGAATATAATTAACTGGAGACAAAGTAATTCTTGTCTTTCTGTCCTACTCTTTGTTGTTAAACCATGGTTACGTGGCCCTGTGGGGTGATCACCAGAATCGTCTGGACATAGCCCTAGGAACTCTCTCTGCGTGGCCTGAACAAGTTAGCTGGAATCAGCAGATGGGGCTGCAGGCAAGCTTAGCTTCCCACGGGATGAGTAACTTCCTTCTTCTAGAAGCGGGGTACATATCCTCCTTAAGGCCCCAATGTCTTGAGGTCTGGGCAGCTAACATACCCAGACAAATCCTACCTACGGTCGGCAGCCCAAATCCAGACTGCCAGCTGACAGAAAATGTGTGTTTTCCCCCACTGACATGGGTACGTTCTCTTAAATGCCCGGTAAAAAATGGAATCCCCTAGAGCGGTGGGGTCCAAGCACTGGAATGGTGGTGCCCTGGCCTCACACACCTCCCTGGGATAATGAGGGAATCAGGAAACCAGTGCCTTTTCTCTCTCAACAACCCTTGGCCTAGGTTACTTTTTCATCTTCCCAATACAGCCTATGTTACAACCCAAACTGTGTAACATTGTAGAATTTGCATCAAACCAAGACGGGACTCACTTGGTTGCACAGGTGGCATCCTAGAAGGAAGCCACCTTCAGGACAGGCACCCACCATGTTCCACATTAGTTGAGACTATATTCATGGAGTTCCAGCAGTGGGGAAAGCCTGAGACGAGCAATCAGGCCACCTGGAGCTCGGCAGCCCCCAAAATGGATATGTCATCTGGTGACAAGTTTTCTAGATCCCTAGTTCACAAATGGCCTATCTCTGAATTTTCAATGAACACACAAGCTGAAAAACAACAGACAGTCCAACAAAACAAAACCCTAAGCTCCCCCTGAGCGCCATGAAGTCCACTGAGCTACTGCACTTGATGTCATTCAGTCTTCACAGCGAGGATGTCTTGTTGACGCCCAGGAGAGAACTCAGGGCACTCTTGGGAACGCCTGTTGTTCACACATCCAGACCCTTAACATGTAACTTTATTCTGAGATCCTTTTGAATACAACAAAAGAAGAATACTAGGCTCAGTTCTGCCAGATATTGTGGCTAATGTGCATGTAATAAACAAATGGTAGAAGGTGAGCTAGTTCGCTGAAGACTCTAAAGATGATCCAGTGAAAAGAACAGAGGTCCCAAAAGATGCTCTGTATTTACCAGCATATTTTGTACCTTTAATCCTTTCTCAAGTCTTACTGTGAACATTCAGGGTCATCAGAAAGATGCCCTGCTGGTGGCCACCTTAACAGGTACGTGGCACATAGTAACTTTAGACAGGACATCTCTGCCTGATATTTTGAGGTATATTTGGAGATAACTTCTGGGGCACCACATGGTCAGAGCCCACTAAGAGAATAGCAGGTTCTTGATACCTCTGTTTCAAGAGTTCAAGGACTACAGTGAAGCAAATTAATCCAAGCCCAAAAGACATCAGAATCCATTTCACATTATTTTCTGAATGCATAGTGTATGTTGCTAGAATAACTGTTTGCTGAGGGGCAGGGAAATAAAACTGAGCTTGGCTCCTCATGCAGTACAACCCAGCAGCGCTGAGCACAATGGAGCATTGTCCTCACATTAGCCCATCATCCAGCCGCCACCCTGCAACTGGGTCCATGAGGTCAGGTCTCTAATGGGCTGATCTGACTGATCAGGCTTTCAGGGTACATCACAGAGCAGTAGCTGCTGTGTAGCTGAACTTGGCAGCAGGACCATGCCCATTTCAAACACTAAGGTCAAATCATGTCTCTTCTTGAAAGTGTTCATGATGGCACTAAGCAAAGAACATACAATTTTTGATCGTCCAAGTACAAGTCTGGTTGTCAAGGACCACATGAGCTATGAAAACACCTTCCCACCCTCAAATGAACAAAGAACTCACTCAGGTTATCCTAAACATCACTGGGAAAGCACTGAATAATTTTATGAGGCTCTTACAGCAGTCATGGCAAACCCATGGGTGAAAAGCTTTCAAGTCATATGAGGAACTGTCATAATCCATACTTGGCATCATTATTTTTATAACCAGCAAAGTGATCCCTTTTGAAATTGCTTAGGGATCATTAGCATTGAATGATTAGGAATCTGAGACACCAATATCATGGTTACTTATTTCTACAAATAATGGTTTTTTTTTTTTTTTTGGTGTTAGAAATCATACTGCTGGTTGAAACAATTCAGTAATTACCAGTAGCACAAAGGACACCAGCACAAACACAATAACATAAAACACACTCTACTGACTCTAGCTCTGCTGAGGTGATTCTTTTTAAACAGGGTAAAGGGCAGGGATAATAGCAGCCATGGCAACAGAAGCTGGCTACAATATACATTGTCAAGAAAATGTATACACTACTGACATTAATTGTGATAGCACAAGTGTGCCTATGGTTTCTGTCTATAGGTGTTTTCTCTGTGCTACCCGAACCCTAAAGTCTTGTTGGACAGACTTAAGGTCACTGCCAAACCCAAACGCTAATAGCTTGGTTTTGACAGAAACATCTTGCTTCGGTATATTTTCCAGAACCTACTTTTCCATTGCCCATCCACCTTCTACCTGGCACTCTTGTTTCCATATACGACATTATAACATGCATGTTTTATGATAAAATATTAAGCAACCAAAGAAGGCAACCTGCATACACATAAGGCACACCCTTGTATAGCTCACATCTGTTCAATAAATACCTATAGCTTTTGTATTTAGCGATTCCTGTCATTATTTGGAGCACTAGAACTAATCCTATTTTTCCCTTTTAAAACAACAAAAAAAAAACTTCCAGTATATTTTTTTTATGGTTGGTTTAGTTGTTGTCTTAGTTTAGGCTTCTATAAAAGGTCTGGGTGGCTTATACACAGCAGACATTTATTTCTTACAGTTCTGGAAGCTGGAAGCCTGAGATCAGGGTGGCAGCATGGTTAGGTTCTGAGGAAGGCCCTCTTCTGGGTTGCAGACTGCAGTCTTCTCATTGCAGCCTCAGATGGTGAAAAGAGAGCGAGCTAGCCCTCTGGCCTCTTCTTATACGGGCACTAGTCCCATTCATGAAGGCTCCACCTATATGATACAATTACCTCTCAAGACTGCATCATGATCACACTGGGGATTAGATTTTAACATATGAATTTTGGAGAGACACAAATAATCCATAACAGTTCTTTTGTGTCTTTCATCTAGCACATAATAACTGTGAAAAACACATGTATCCTTAGGGATACAGCATTATTCTTAGGAGAACTAAAATTCACCAAGTGTCAAGCATCTGAGATCTTCATATGTCTTCATGTTGTAGGTTCTTAGTATTTAAACCTACAGCACAAGAAAAGATTTTTTTT
Source organism: Cacajao melanocephalus (assembly GCA_963573385.1). Lineage (NCBI taxonomy): Eukaryota > Metazoa > Chordata > Mammalia > Primates > Pitheciidae > Cacajao > Cacajao melanocephalus. The sequence continues at coordinate 91,674 of CAUYLG010051167.1, read as the reverse complement.
TTTTTTTTGAGACCCAGTTTCACTCTTCTTGCCCAGGCTGGAGTGCAATGGCACAGTCTCGGCTCACTGCAACCTCCGCTTCCTGCGTTCAAGTTATTCTCCTGCCTCAGCCTCCCAAGTAGCTGGGATTACAGGCACCCACCACCATGCCAGTTAATTTTTGTTTTTAGTAGAGATGGAGTTTCCATATTGGCCAGGCTGGTCTTGAACTCCTGACCTCAGATGATCCGCCTGCCTCAGCCTCCCAAAATGCTGGGATTATAGGTGTGAGCCACTGCGCCTGACCCAAAAAAATGATTTTTAAGATGGATAATATTACACTGATTACCAAACTCCAAATTAACATTTGCATTCCACTTCTAAGGCGACACACCTGCTTTGCTTACTAGTGAGTTTAATTTGTTAAATAACTACAAATTGGCAGATGATACATTGCATAGTCATTGAATTTCAGTGTTTTGAAGCCAGCCTGTCTTTGTTTCAACAATCTTGTCAGTGTTTCTAGATCTAATCATCAAACCATAGGGGTAAATGCAAAAAAAAAAAAAAAAAAAAAAAAAAAAGCAAAGCACTGTGATTTAGTAGTTTATAATCTAGTAGGCAGAATAAATCCGATGTACATGAAAAGTTGTTACAAGAAATTATTTACAATTTTCCTTAACATTTTAAGGCAATACTAGAAGAAATAATACTTGATGCATGACTGATAATTAAAACTCAGATTTGCCCGAAAGGTCTGCCAATCTTACTATATCCACTAACCTCAGAATTTGCTGTTAGTAGAATGTCTCTGAAAGTCCCAGCTGTTTTTCAATAGAGGAGATACAAAGTAGCTGTGAGATGCAGAGGCCTTGATACAAATCTCAGGAGCTGGTTTGCCAATGGAATCATCAAATTTTACGCCCCAGCAGGGACATCTCATGTCATCTGTTGTTCTGAAACATTAGGGGACTCATCAACTTATAATGAAAATGACAGCAATCACCGGATTTTCTAAATGCCTGTATCTTAAGGCTTGGAGGACATTTGTGGGAGAAACCTGTCCTGGTTTTGACCTTGTACTTCAGCTAAGTGAGACGTACCATATAGGGAAAATTGGGTGAAATTCCTGTGAATCTATAATTATTTCAAAATTTAACATTACAAACAATGAGAGGATAACCTGAGTAGTTCAACAGGCGAGACATACAGTGTCCAAGCTGGGACGTGGAAGAGGCGCTCCTCATAACACCTAAGCACGTGGTGTCTCCTTGTGCTGCCCTTTGTCCTGGAGCCAGGGTTCCCAGAAGGGACTGCAGGCAGCTAGTTGGAACTTGGAATTTCAGAGTTCAAGGACTGGGTCACGGTCCTAACTCTCCCACTGACTCTGGTCATGCCGTTTAGCCTCTGAGTCTGTTTCTTTACCTGTATTTTTCTTTTTCAGAAAAGGCCACTTACAGATTCACAAATATTGGGTCTTATGACAGTCCTTTCTATGAGTTGTGGCCCCAGAGACCTGTGTAAGGCCAGCAGCCCCTTCCATGTGGTGCTCAAGTCCCTTGGCTGCCACGGAGGAGCTCTTGAGGTGGCCCACAGGTGACTCAGCCTCTTAGCCTCACCACACATCCAGTCCTTTGCTTACTGGAAGCAACTTCATTCTGCTTATTTATACACAGCTGCTTGCAGTCACCCCCTGTCCACTGCAATAGCCACTGGATGTCACGCTGCCTGCTGCCAGCAACACGTGTCCCCACCATCACAGCAGACCTACCATCCGCTATGACTCAGGACAACTCCCTGGGCTGTTAATATGGCTTGGGTGGTGTGTCCCCTCCAAATCTCATGTTGAAATGTGATTCCTCATGTTTGAGGTAGGGTGAGAGGTGTTTGAGTCACAGGGTGGATCCCTCATGTGCCATCCTTGTGATAATGAAAGAGTTTTCTCTCGGAGTTCACACAAGATGTTGTTGTATAGGGAGCCTTGGACCTCCCTTTCCTCTCTTACTCCTGTTTTGCCATGTGATATGCCTGCTCCCATTTCACCTTCCATCATGATTGTAAGCTTCCTGAGGTCTCACCAGAAGCAGGTGCTGGTGCCATACTTCCTGTACAGCCTGCAGAACCATGAGTCAATTAAATCTCTTTTCTTTATAAATGAACCAGCCTCAGGTATGTCTTCATAACAGTGCAAATGGCCTGACACAGCTATATGGAGGGTTTGTCCTGCCCTCGCATGTTCCACACAGCTGGGGAGTAGCAGTGAGCAAAGAGCCAAAAGTGCCCAGGTGCAAGAGACCCAAGTGCCCCTTCCCCACTGGAAGCTGAAGACCAGCATGGCTGCAGGGGCCTTGCCTCATGGAGATGGAAACCACATAGGTCCTGGGAGCAATGCCAGCCTGCCTGATTCCCTTCTCTAAACTTCAGCACTCTGGAAAGCTCTGTCTGTTCATGCACAGAATACCGGTCAAGTTTACTCTGGAAAACAGGGGCCATGCTATGTGTTCTGTACATCATGAGTCTTCATTCAAGGAAATGGAAGCACTGAAGCAGCTATTTTTCTAAGGCTGTGATTCTCTAAGTGGGCGTGGGAACCAGCAGCATCAACATCACCTTGGAAATTGCTAGACACATAAATCTGGGGCCCTACCCCTAGGCCTACTGAATTACGCACTCCAAGGATGGGCTCCAGCAGTCTGTGCTTTATCAAGCTGTCTGGGTGCTTCTGATGCAGCTTAAGTTTGAGAACCACTATTCTAGAGCTTTCTAGAGCTTTGCCCTGGATCTTACTGCTGCCTACAGCAACCTCCCCAGTCTCAGGTGCTTGCCTTTCTTTGGGAAACTCTAACCCAAGATCATTCAGGGGAAGGAGATTCTGAGAAATATATTTCCTAGCTTTTCCTCTGCAGAGATCTTAGGGATAGTGGTGATGCCAAGGAGACAGACAGCATGGTCAATAAATACAAAAGTGATGGAAACATCTCAGGTGGTTCTGGCCACATGTGGAAGCGGCCACCCCCCAGGCTTCAGGGAAGCTTTGCTAGCCTCAAGAATCTTCCCCCATCACCCCCTATATCATGACAGAGCCTAGAGTCCCTCATTAGAGATCCCTCCTCTGGGGCATTACATCCTCTTGCCTTGCTTTAGTAAAGTATTTATAGCCAAATCCTTTTTTAAAAATAGACTTTATTTTGCAGAGCACTTTTAGTTTCATGGCGAAATTTTTGCTTTTGTTTTTGTTTTCAGACAGAGTCTTGCTCTGTCACCCAGGCTGGAGTGCAACAATGCGATCTCGGCCCGCTGCCACCTCCGTCTCCCAGGTTCAAGGGATTCTCCTGCATCAGCCTCCCTAGCAGCTGGGATTACAGGCACATGCCACCACGCCCAGCGAATTTTTGTATTTTTAGTGGAGACAGGGTTTCATCCTGTTGGCCAGGATTATCTCAGACTCCTGACCTCACGTGATCTGCCCGCCTCGGCCTCCCAAAGTGCTGGGATTTCAGCCATGAGCCCACCACACCTGGCCAACAAAATTAAGCAGAAGGTACAAAAATTTTCTATATATCTCTTCCCCCACACATGCATAGCCTCCCCTGTTATCAACATCTCCCACTGAAGAGATACATTATTACATTTGATGAACCTGCACTGACACACCATTATCACCCACAGTCCATAGTTTACGTTAGGGCTCAACCTTGGTGTTGTACATTCTATGAATTTGGACGAATGTATAATGACATATATTCACTATTACAGTATCATACAGAGTAGTTTCGCTGCCCTAAAAATCCTCTGGGCTTCTATTCATCTCTCCCTCCTGCCTAACCCCGTGACAACCACTGATCTTTTTATTGTCTCCACAGATCTGCCTTTTCCAGAATGCCATGTTTTCAGAATCACAGAGTAAGTAGCCTTTTCAGACTAGCTTTTTTCACTTAGTAATATCTGTTTAAGTTTCCTCCATGTCTTTTCATGGTGTGATCGTTCATTTCTTTTTAGTGTTGAACAACATTCCATCGTCTGGCTGTATCACAGTTTAACCATTAACCTACTGAGGGACATCTTGATTGCTCCCAAGTTTTGGCAATTATGAATAAAGCTGCTATAAATATACATGTGCAGGTTTTTGCATGGACATAAGTTTTCCACTCCTTTGGGTAAATACCAAGAAGCACGATTACTGAATCATATGGTAAGAGTATATTTCATTTTGTAAGAAATCACCAAACTGTCTTCCTAAGTGGCTATACCATTTTGCATTTCTACCTGCAGTGAATGAGGGTTCCTGTTGTTCCACATTCTCACCAGAAATTGGTGATGTCCGTGTTCTGGATTTTGGCCATTTTAATAGGTGCATCACGGTATCTCACTGTTGTTTTAAATAAACAGTTGTGACAAATAATTTAGACATAAAGAGAAGTTTAGGAGTTGAAGATATCAAGATTTTTTTAAAGTTTTATCTATCTCTCTCACACACACACACACACACACACACGCACATATACATATATACATATATACACATAGACATATATACATATATATACACATATACATATATATACACATATACATATATGTACACATATACATATATACATATATATATTATTTTATATATTTGAAACTTGAACTGATACTGGCCAAAATACAGAACAAGTGGTTTTATGGAAATACATATGATACCTTTGCTGATGACAGAGTAATCTCCTTTTTATATAGAATTTGCAGATCATTTCAACAAGGAACATGAAGAAAATGCATGTTTGAGGTCTGAAATAATAGCCCTTCATGAAGCATCAGAAAAAGTACAGGCAGATCTTCACCATTTCTCAAGTTTTTACATGTTATTTAATGTAGTTCAATTAAATAATCAAAGACCAAGACTTTCAAGGGCTGGACTATGTGCCCAAGAAACTTCCTTCTGCAACTGGATGGCCACCCCCCTTCCCCTTCACATGGCACCTCACACTAAGATGTCTTTGAGGCACAAGTACAGAGTACCCAAGTAATACCAAGGGGAGATAGAACTCGAGCCAAAATAGTTAACAGAGAACTCAGAGGAATGACATGGGCTGCTAACACTCCAGCTCGCCTTTCCTTTTTTTAAATTAAAAATAGTTATATGCAAATACTCTAGGATTTAACAGTCACTAACATCTGATGTATGCATTCGTATATTAGGTCAATTTTCTAATTGACACAAAGGTATTTTGACAGCACTGGGCAACTGCAGGGAAGATGAAGGGGGTGGAGAAAGATGAAGGAGAGCACACAGCACTGACTGCAGACCATCAGGAGACTGCTACCAGATTTCATTGATTAAAAACTTTGGACTGGAGGTAGAGCAAGGTGGGAAATAGAAGGCTCCACCAACAGTCTCCCTGGCAAGGACAAGAGTTTACCAAGTATCTACACAGACAAAACACCTTGAACCAAAATTCAGACTCTAGAGCTTCACAAGTCCTACAGCATTCTATAAAAATGCTAGTGAGATGATTAACATTGTAAGAGCAACTAATAATACAACTATTTCAAAAATAATTTTGGTCATCACACAATTCTTTCTAGAAAGACTATTCACTACTGAAAATATTAATATGAATGAAGTATCTCTGAACTTCGAGACGTGTTATCCAGAGAATGTGAAAAATAACTCAGAAACAGGATTGAATACAAAATCAGTGAGGTAGGGCTATACAATAAAAATATAATAATGTGCTATAATGTTAAATTTTACAACCAAATTTAAATAATTTAAAATAGGTGAAATTGATTTTAATATATTTTATATAACTCAGTATATTTAGAATATCATCATTTCAACATGTAATCAATATAATAAATTATGAAAGAGATACTTTTAAAAAATAAAAACTTCAAGTATTTGGGGGAACCATCATAAGCCTGGCACTGCATAAACACCAAAGACATAAGAAAGAATCAATCAGACAGTTCTCCTCTTCAAAGAGGTTACATTCTAGAGAGACAGATAGCTAAACAACAAATTTTAAGCAATATCATTGACGCTGCAGTCAAGATATGGGTAATTTATTATGTGATCACAGTAGAGAAGGAATACTGCTACTTGGGAATGTGCTGGATGTCTTCCATTTGTATTTCTATATCTACTTTCTTTTTTCTTTTCTTTTTTTTTTTTTTTTTTTTTTTTTTTTTTGAGACAGAGTCTCACTCTATCGCCCAGGCTGGAGTGCAGTGGCATGATCTTGGCTCACTGCAATCTCCACTTCTCGGGTTCAAGCGATTCTCCTGCCTCAGAGTCCTAAGTAGCTGGGATTACAGGCACACACCACCATACCTGGCTAATTTTTGTATTTTTCGTAGAGACAGGGTTTTGCCATGTTGGCCAGGCTGGTCTTGAACTCCTGACCTCATGATCCACCTGCCTCGGCCTCCCAAAGTGCTGGGATTACAGGTGTGAGCCACTGCGCCTGGCCTCTATATGTACTTTCAACCGTCTGCATCCTGCAGGTAGGCTGGTTGTGATAATCACCCTCCAAGATGGCACCTAGTGATCTCTGCCCTCTGGTTTTCCTGCTCCTGAATAACACCCTCCCCATGTTACAAGAGGACTGGTCTGTGTCAGACATGATGGTATGTGACTTTCAAGGCTAGGTCATCATACACATCACAACTTCTCAGTTGATCTCTCTTGGATCACCTACTCTGGGGGAAGCAAGCTGCCATGTCATGAGGACGCCCATGTAACCTTACAGGGGAGGTCAATGTGACAAGTAACCAAAGCCTCCAGCCAAAAACTATGTGAGTGACAGATCTTGGAAGCAAATTATCTAGCCTTCAGATGAGTGTAGCCTCAGCTGACTTCTTAAAGGCAACCTCTTAAGAGACATTGAGCCAAAATCTAGCTATCCAAATTCCTGCTTCACAGAGACTGTGAGGTAAAGTTTGCTATTTTAAGCTACTAAGTTTTGGAATCATTTGTTATAAAGTCATCGATAACTAACACACTAACCTCTTTGGACTGCATCAGCAGGCTCCCTTGCCCAGCTCTTACTTCCAGCTGGGTTCAGCTAATGAGGGTTATGATGGGAGAAAGGTTGTGATGGAGAGTTGGGATATTCAATTCCCCAGCTTCCCCACTGTTGGCCACTGTGTCTTGGCCATAAAGGTCTCAGTTTCTGTTTAGTGGTTGCCCCCATACAGTTACTGGCACCAGGTCCTAGTGACCACACTATTCCTTTACCTTTTCAGGCCCTGACATTTTACAGCTCAAAGATCCTTTGTAATTTCCATATACCCTGCCCATACCTTTGTAAATAGCCCTTTTGTAAACTGTCCTCAAATTACCCAGTTTGTGTAGGCATCTGTTTCCTGCTGAAACCATGACCCCTACAAACAGTGAGAATAGGAAGCCTCGGGAGAAATGACGTTGGATCTGAGTCATGAAGAATGGCTGCAATCTTGTCAAATAAAAGAGGAAGAGCCACACATGTTCTAGCATCCATAGCTCAGGCAAGTAAATATCGAATTCCAATAGCTTTATACCTATGCTGGCTCAAGTCTAATGGGACGCCATTCACACTGCAGTCTATATGAATGGCATCTAGAATTATGTGATAAGGTCATGATTGTAGGATTCGATTGCAGTCCACGTCCAAAGCTTCATATAAAATATTACTTCCTAGATTTTCTATAATGTAATTTCTATTTCAAACTACCCATTCTGTAGGTGACAGAAACTTCTTACTTAATTTGAGATTTCTGCCCTCTTCCTGTCCTCTAAGATGAAATGGGTAAGTCAGGACTATTTTTTTTTCTTGTAGAGACAAGGTCTTGCTATGTTGCCCAAGCTGGTCTCAAACTCCTAGATTCAAGTGATCCTCCTGCCTCAGCCTCCCAAAGTGCTGGGATTACAGATGTAAGCCATTGCGCCTGGCTCCTGGAGATTTTTTTTTTTTTTTGAGACAGAGTCTGTTGCCAGGCTGGAGTACAGTGGCACAATCCCGGCTCACTGCAACCTCTGCCCAGGTTCAAGTGATTCTCATGCCTCAGCCTCCCTAGTAGCTGGGATTACAGGCACACTCCAGCATGCCTGGCTAATTTTTGTATTCTTAGTAGAGAAAAGTTTTCAGCTTGTTTGGCAGGCTGGTCTCGAACCCCTGACCTGAAGTGATCCACCCACCTTGGCCACCCAAAGTGCCATGAGCCACCATGCCCTGTGCCCAGGAGATTACTTTAAAAACTCAATTACTGTTTCGAAAACACCTGGATTCATTCAACATTTTATTTCTTTAGAATATATGAATTCAGTCTTTGCTATACTTCTGTGTGGGTTAGACTGGGGTTCAGTGTGGCCAGTGCAAAGATGTTCTGCAAAGCAGCTGATTAGACTGTGTGTGATTACAGGAGCACATTCAGTCTCTGGAAGAGAGCAAATTGTTTTTAAGGACTTTAACCCATTAACTGTTTGTATGCAAACAGTGCTGCTAATTATAAATGAGTTTTATCTCCTCAATACAGCAGCTCAGCAGGACTTCTATTTGGAAGTCTTCTGTCAGAACTTTGTGAAAATTTAGTTTAAGTCTCTTTTTGCATATAAAATACATTTCTTTAAAAATTGACTCCAATTCAGCCTAGTATCTATTTTACATTGGCCTTCCACCCAATTAGTGCCCATCAATGAGGCTTAAACATAGCAATGACAGGAGTGGATGGAAAAAGAAAAAACGTGGGCCAAAAGCATTAGAATAGGAACACTAGAATCAATAAGGCAAAATGAAATATTTTCAAATCCAAATTATTAAAAACCCTTGAAATAACTAATCAAAGTAAGAAATTTGACAACCCATTCAACAATCTGAGCTGAAGAATTTACCTCATCATATTATTGGCTATAACATTGTAGATAGGTGAGCAAATGAAAAAGCTCTCCAGATTGTGAAAGGCCAATTCAAGCCAAAATTAAATAGGTTGACCCTTGCTTCAGACCTGAAATAAGATGTAGAAATGTCAGCACTCACCATTGATTAAGCAACTGCTTAGAATTTCTTTATTTCTGCCTTGCTTTCACAGAACACATGCTAGGGAAATCCACAAAATTACTAGATCATTTGAAACATGAACATGAACTTAACTTTACAACCTGGTATACTAGCCCTAAGTGTCTATCATAAAGGCCAAACTGAGAGTTGAGCCACAGGAGACTAAGGCTACGATTTTCTTCCTGGCCAGTACTAAGAAAAGCACTCATGGTGCTTTGCATCCAAGGGACAAGGACAGTCAGGTTTCAAACATTTGTTTCTATTGTTGTCACTGATGGGCTGAGAGCTCTCTGCAGCTCCACTGATTGGATGTGGAAGGTGGAAGCCATTCTGCATCCTTGACCACTTCACCCTGCCCCGTTTCTCAGGAGACGAAAATGATACCATGCTCCAGGTACAGATACGTCCACACGTCTCACAAACCAGATGTCCATTCATTTGTTTTGAACATAGAATATGTGACATATCAGTCAGATTAGACTAGATGCACTGTGGAACAAATATCCTTCAAATTTCAGTGGCTGCATTGAAAAAACAATGAGTTCGTGTCCTGTGTAGGGACATGGATGAATCTGGAAACCATCATTCTCAGCAAACTAACACAAGAACAGAAAACCAAACACCGCATGTTCTCACTCATAGGCTGGTGTTGAACAATGAGAACATACAGGCACAGAGAGGGGAACATCACACACTGAGGTATGTTGGGGGGTGGGGAGCTAGGAGAGGGACAGCAAGGGGCAGGAAGGTTGGGGAGGGATAACACTGGGAGAAATGTCTGATGTAGGTGATGGGGGGATGGAGACAGCAAATCACCATGGCATGTGTGTACCTATGCAACAATCCTGCATGATCTGCACATGTACCCCAGAACTTAAAGTACAATTAAAAAAAAAATCTCAGTGGCTACAAACAACCAAGATCGCTTTCTCACTTGCATGTCATGTTTTTCATTATTGTCTTGAGGCTCTACTCATACTAGGACACAAGTTGATGGAGCAGTCAACCATCTGACTGCTCTAAGACTCAGGCTCTACATCAAATAACACACTAATTCTTCAATCTTCTGCTCATATTTGCCCGACCAAAGCACGTCACTGGAAAATGCCTGCGTTTAATCCTGCTTTGTGCATAAAGGAATAAGAATCAGAGTATTGGTGAAGAGTCCCAGAGCCACTACATACTTGTGAAAAGTTCTACATACCCCTGCTGCGAGGAGGTCATCAGAAAGACAGGAAGATGAAAGGAAGCATGAGTGAAGGGGCTGAGAGCAGATTAGAGATGCAGATAGGAGAAAATGTCCTAAGGAGGGATAGAATTTGTGGAGATGAGTTTTAGTCACATGACCTATATTTAGATTTTTGACAGTTTCATACACACCAGCAATCTCTCTTCTCACCTTCTCCCTACTTTGGCTCACTGACTGATAAAGAGTGACAGGCAGAGAGGGTGATAAGCTGACAAGATAGCACCATGCCTGTGTGTGTGTGAAGGCATGTGCTGGTATGAAAGAGCTGTCATGTGAAGCAGATTGTTTTATTAATCCTACAAGAAAGTGAACTGGGTTGAGATGTCTGAGAATCAGTGGCTATTGCAAATAGCTCCCATTATGGCACTTGTAGGTGTCCACACCTTGCTCCCAACTGGAGTGGGGAAGCACTACCAAGGAAGAGGGAAATGCTGACGATTCTGTAGAACATCATCAGTGCCCTGAGATACGTGAGTTCAAAACTACATCATGCCTGAGAACAGATGCTCAGCTCAGACCTAGGAAACAGAAAGGCTGCTGCAGACACAGATACTCCTGCTACACTGAAACACAAAGTGTATTAAACAATTTTGTAAAAAAAAAACTCCAGGGAGCAAAGGATGAGCTATGCCACAAAAGGTGTTGGAAAAACAGGATGTTATTTGGGGGACGGGGGGACATCCATGTAGATATTCATTTCAGCTCTCCATTCACTGATAAATTCCATCTGGACTGTAGAGATAAGAATTTTAATTAAACTATTAAAAGAAAAACTCAGAAGAAAATATATTTATTTAATGTCTGAATGGGAAGGACTTTTTAAATATAAAGGCTGCAGGAATAGGATTACAAAGAAAATGATCAATGGATTTGACTACATAAAATTTTTAACTTATTTGTAAAAAAAATAATCTAAATTAAAAGGTGAGTGTCAGTCTGAGCCGGGGGCGGGGGGGGGGGGAGCGGAATTGCCTCTACCATGGTAGACAAAGGATTAATACCTTCAATATATTAAGAGCTAATACAAATCAATAACAAAGAATATGACTAGTTGGGTGTGGTAGTTCACACCTGTAATCCTAGCACTTTGAAAGGCCAAGATGGATGGATCACTTGAGGCCAAGAGTTCGAGACCAGCCTGACCAACATGGTGAAACCCTATCTCTACTAAAAATACAAAAATTAGCCAGGCATGGTGGCACACGCCTGTAGTCCTAGCTACTTGGAAAGCTGAGGCACAAGAATCACTCTAACCCGGGTTGCAGTGAGCCAAGACTGTGCCACTGCACTCCAGCCTGGGCAACGACTGAGCAAGACCCTGTCTCAAAAAAAAAAAAAAAAAAAAGAATATGAATAAAAACAAAATTTCAACCTCCACTAGTAAAAAATGAAACAAAAGTTTAAAATAAAATATAAATATCATTTTTATCTACAAAATGAAAAACACATTTGAAACCCATGTTAGATAACAGGATACAAAGGATACTAGTAATCACTGAGAGGCAGGAAACAAAGAAGGTGGGCCTCATGATTTTCCAAGTTACCACCCTGTGAGAGTTTCCAGGTTGTAGACCAGGTACCGCAGATGCAAGGAGAGACCAGCAAACTCCTTAAAGCAAAAAGATTAAGTTGGGAATCTTGGGGGAACCAAGCAGCTAGAATTTGTAGAACAGAATAGCAAAGAGGTGAGATATTCAAAGGGTCCCCCTGATGTATTGAGTACAGTCCTGGTCAGCACATGAATGTAAGGAAACCCCCTAAGGTCGGGGAAAGACTCACCCTAAAGGATTAGAGGGAGTGAGTACCCAGCACTCACACAGCACTAGCAATAATGCTCAATTCCACCAGTTAGGCTGCAGAACCTCCCCGGGCATTAAATACAATATTCAGAAGGATCTTGCCATAGTGGTGGGCAAAATTAATCCTACATAAGTAGTTCTCAACCTGCGGAAATTTTGCCCCCAGGGGACATTTGGCAATGTCTAGAGACATTTTTTACTGTTACCACGTAAGGGGGCTACTAGTGGCATCTAGTGGGTAGAGAATAGGGATGCTGCTAAATATCCTACAGAAAAGTATTATCTGGTACAAAATGGCAAAAGTACTGAAGTTGGAAAATCCTGCCCTAGTCTAAATGCTGTTCAGGTCAAGCCCAAGAGCAAGACCTGAAAAGTTTAAACTGTTTCCAAAGTTACTTTAATTCTATAACGAAGTCCAGGAATACTTGTAGGAATTTTTTTAAGGTGCTATCTGTAATATCTGGAATTCAATAAAAAAATTACCAGGTATGCAAAGAAGTAGAAAAATATAAGCCATAATGAATGGAAAAATTAATCTATCAAAACTGAACCAGAATTGATATAGATATTATATTTAGCAGAGAAATACATAAAACAGCTATTACAACTTCCATATGTTTAAAAAGTTAAGTAGAGACATGGATAATATGAAAAGGAAATTCAGCCAGGCATGGTGGCTCCTGTGTGTAATCCCAGCACTTTGGGAGACCAAGGCAGGAGGAGCACTTGAGCTTAGGAGTTTGAGACCAGCCTGAGCAACACAGCAAGACCTTGTCTCTACTAAAAATCCCCAAAATAATAGCCAGGCATGTTGGCATGCACCTGCAGTCCCAGCTACTAGGGAGACTGAGGCAAGAGGATTGCTTGAGCCAGAGAAATCAAGGCTGCAGTGAACTACAATCATGTCTGTACACTCCAGCCCAAGCAAATGAATGATATTCTGACTCTAAATAAATAAATAAATAAAAATTTAAAAAAGAGGCAGGTGAATCATCTGAGATCAAGACCAGCCTGGCCAACACGGCAAAACCCTGTCTCTACTAAAAATACAAAAATTAGGGAGTGGTGACAGGTACCTGTAATCCCAGCTACTCAGGTGGCTGAGGCAGGAGAATAATTTGAACCTGGGATCTGTTATAGAATAGTCCTGGGCAACAGAGCAGGACTCTGTCTCAAAAAGAAAAGAAAAAAATTAAAAAGAAACTCAAATTGAACTTCTACAAGTGAAAAATACAGTGACTTAGATGAAAACTATACTGGATGGAATTAAAAGTAAAGTAGACTTTGCCAAAAAAAAAAAAAAGATTAATAAACTTGAAGCAAGTAGCAATGTAAGCTAGCCAAAATGAAACATAAAAAAAAAAAGCCAAACCTAAAAATAACCCTTAGTATCAGCGATCTGTAATACAATTTCAAGTGACCCAATATGTCTTTAATTGGTGTCTCCAAAGGGGGAAAAAACAGAAAAAAAAAAAAAAACTAGAAGAAGCAGGCTAACAATTTTCCAAATTTAATAATAGCTATAAATCCACAGATTTAAAAAGGTAAATGAGTCCCAAGCAAAATAAACATGAAGAAAACTACACCATAGTGAATCAAAATCAAGTTGCTTTAAAAAAGTAATAATCAGAAAATTGTAAAAGCAGCCAATTAGGGGGGAAAGTCAGGTAAAATACAGAGAAACAAAGATGCTGAGGATAGAAGATTTTGCATCAAAAAAATGCATGCAAGTAGATTATGGAGTAACGTCTCTAATGTACCCTTACTCCACTCTTTACCCCCCAAAATTTGTCAACCTTAAATTCTATAACCAGTGAAAGTATCTTTCAAACATGAACATTAAACATAGATTCCTTAAAACATACAAAGGCTAGATGAATTTCTCACCAGCAGACCCACCCAACAAGAAATGTCAAATGAAGTCCTTCAGGAAGAAGAAATGATACTAGATCAAAATATGGATTTACACAAAGGAATAAACAGCACTGAAACTGATAACTGCATAGTGTTCTATAACTTATCTCCAATGTCTAAAGATCCCAGCCTTCCAGTTCTCCCTGAGCCACAAAGACTGTGTTAGGACCATTTGCCAGAGGTGCTGGAGGAACACACATCAGTATCGTTCAATGTCAAGTCAATTCCTGACCATTCCAATGTGTTAGAAAAAGGAAACATATATACTACAGGTGCTATGATATGATAGTAGAAACTATTGGATAGTATATCTTTTCTATAGCAGATGAGCAATATGTTTCATTCAATTTATCATCCTTGTCCTTGTTGAAGAGATTCTTTTTGTAAAAATAAGAATAAAAGTACTTTTCAATCTTAAGGCTATAACAAGTCAAATATTTCAAGATTCCTTCATGGACAGCCAATCAAAATACTCATCTAGGTTGGATGAATTTAAATAAATCCACAATGTAAGTCTTCATTGAGTCATTTATCAAATAATTCATTCATGTGGCCAATACTGATTGAGTACCTGCTGTGTACTAGGGATTGTGCCAGTACTATAGATACAATAGTAAATAAGAAAGACATAATCTCTGACCTTTTGGAGCTGCTTACTTAATATCCTATTGATTTCAGTTTTACCACATCTTTAAAAAGCAGGTAAGATGGGAAAATTGTATAACATCTTTAAATTGCTCCAATAGATCCCCTCTTTCCTCAAAATTTCTCACTACTCTAAATTATTTATGCTTAAATATCCAACACCTCTTTGTCTTCTGGCTTTGTGCCTTGTACAAGTATCTACACTCCATGGTTTAGATTAGGGCAGGGAACACAGTTTGGGGAACATTCCATGCTTTAGATTAGGGTAGGGAACACAGTTTGGGGAAGTTCTATATAAAACTCAATCAGTCATTTTCACCTTCATCTGTAAGAATTTATCTGATCTTTGCTGTGATGAAATTTGGAAGAGCAGATGTCTGGGTTGAGAGATCCAAAGGACACTAGGATACTGGAGATAGACAGACAGAGGGGAGAGCCAACAGACAGGAGTCAGAACTAAAGAGAACATGCAATACCATTCAGAACATAGGCATGGGCAAAGATTTTATGAAATAAAATGCCAAAAACAATAGCAACAACAGCAAAAATTGACAAATGAAATCTAATTAAAATAAAAAGCTTCTGCATAGCAATAGAAACTATCATCAGAGTGAACAGACAACCTACAGAATGGGAGAAAAATTTTGCAATCTATCCATCTGACAAAGGTCTAATATGCAGAGTCAACAAGGAATTTAAACAAATTTACAAGAAGAAAACAACCTCATTAAAAAGTGGGCAAAGGACATGAACAGACACTTCTGAAAAGAAGACATTCATGTGGCAAATATATATATAGAGATAGATAGATAGATAGATAGATAGATAGATAGATAGATAGATAGATGATAGATAGATATAAACTCAATATCATTGATCATTAGAGAAATGCAAATCAAATTCACAATGAGATACCATCTCATACCAGTCAGAATGGAGATTATGAGAAAGTCAATAAACAACAGATGCTGGTGAGGTTTCAGAGAAAAAGGAACATTTTTACACTATTGGTGGGAGTTCAACCATTGTGGAAGACAGTGTACTGACTCCCCAAAGATCTACAGACAGAAATACCATTTAACTCAGCAATCCCATTACTGGGTATATACCCAGAGGAACAGAAATCATTCTGTTATAAATATTTATGCACATGTATGTTCACTGCAGCACTATTCACAATAACAAAGACATGGATTCAACCTAAATGCCCATCAATGATAGACTGGATAAACAAAATGTGGTACTTATACACCATGGAATACTATGCAGCCATAAAAAAGATTGAGATCGTTTCCTTTGCAGGGACATGGATGGAGCTGGAAGCCGTTATCCTCAGCAAGCTAACACAAGAACAGAAAACCAAACACATCATGTTATCACGTATAGATGGGAGCTGAACAATGAGAACACGTGGACACATGGTGGGGAACAACACACACTGAGGTCTGTCAGTGGAGTGGGGGCCAAGGAAGGGAGAATTCTGGGCTGAATACCTAGGTGATGGGTTGATCTGTACAGCAAACCACCATGGCACATGCTTACCTACATAACAAACCTACACATCCTGCATATTTATCCCAGAACTTAAAATAAAAGTTGAAGAAAATAAAGAGCCATGATCCTGTTCAACGGCAAGATATGTCCCATGTGCAGACTGGTAATGGACCAGTACATGCACCCACAGCAGCTCAGTGGGTGGTCACCAGGTAGCAGCCAACCTCTCCTTGTCATGCCCCT
Organism: Cacajao melanocephalus; assembly: GCA_963573385.1. Taxonomy (NCBI): domain Eukaryota; kingdom Metazoa; phylum Chordata; class Mammalia; order Primates; family Pitheciidae; genus Cacajao; species Cacajao melanocephalus. The sequence goes on along the minus strand of CAUYLG010051167.1, from coordinate 75,328 downwards.
CTACTGCAGCACTTTCACAGCAATTGCTGAGTCACAATTCTGCCTAGAATTAGTTGCAAATGTCTAAGCATTGTCAGCACTGTTGTATCAGATGCTTATTTATCCTATGTCATTTTCAATTTGTTAAGTTTTTGGCTACCCTAATAAATAGCAAGGCTCTTAAGTACATGAGCTCTGTTTTCCTAGTCATTAAGGGAGGCAGTTCAGTGAAGTGAAAATAACATTGAATTGATCCAAATTTGCCCTCTCTCCCTGTTTTAGGTGTATAATCCTAGGTAAGCTTCCATTCCTATCTGTAAAATGGAAATGAGAATGTCTTCTTTGCCAGATTGTTATAGGAATCCAATGACATGATAAAAGTAAAGTGCTTTCATAAAATTTCATAAAATCCCAAGAAGCTTACCACTACTTTTTATATATCATAAAAACAACAATAATTACCATTTTTGGTATGGTGCCAGCTAGTCTGCTAAATGCTTTAACAACCCCACAAGGTCAGTAGTAGTATTATCTTCATTTTCATTTTCAACTGAGAAATCTGAGAGACAGAGAGGTTGAGTATCTTGCCCCAGGAAGATTACACAGTGGGTAAATGGTAAATTATTCTCTTGTTACTTCTCCTGGTGTTTTCCTTTGTGCCCAGCAGAGTATATCAAACACAATGCATGCAGTAAGCACATATTATCTGGTCAAACCTATTTATAACATTCACGCAGGAAACAGGACTATCTTTTCTTGTATGAGTTCCGCTGTTGTCGCAGGCTTTTACTATGTGCTTACGTCTAAAGAACATGATTTACCCTGAGGTTTATCAGAATCCTGCAATATTCTGCTCTGTGGCAGAGAGTATGACCATGCTTAGAGCCAGGTGACATTCACTTGGGGCCAACATGGAAATTTTTCGGGCCACGCAGACTCAGTCTGGATTCACAGAGTGGGGCCAGCATTGACCTCCTGTGCTGGACCATGCTGGCCAGTTCATGGCAGCCCCAAAGTGCTCCCTTCACTACAATGACAACACACAGTGTTCATCCTGAGCATAGCTCCTTGCGGGTTCTATCTCTACTTCATCCTGGAGGACAGATTCATGGTTTCCAAGTTGCAGTGTTTATCACAACCCTAAAAGATAATTTGTCCTATATATTTGCAGGTGAAGGCTGTGGTTCAAAGTCAAATATGAAATGTGCTTCTCATATTCATGTGCAAACTGAAGAGAAACCCAGCTTGTGTTTCCTTCTTCATCTTCCTGTGACTTCTCACGCAGGTTTAAAACAATCTTACTCTATCTCCTGAAATAATACCCCCAAAATCAGAATTTCAGAGTTCACATTTAAAGATGAGGAATCAGAGTTCCAGAGAGGAGGCATGGCTTGCTTTTGACAAAGGTTGGTGAAATTCTAGTTCTCCTGGGTCCCTGTCACACGTATTTAGTCCTAACTCAATATCCCCAGTGTCTGGTGGACCCAGGTCCTTAGGGAATCCATCTCCTAAGAGGCTGGTGAGATGCAAGTTTACTTCCCCTCACCAGCACCCACCAAAGATTGCAGGTGACCCTGAGGGGAGAAAAGGGGGTGTATTAGTCCCTCTCATGCTCCTAATAAAGACATACCAAGACTGAGTAATTTATAAAGGAAAGAGGTTTGATTGATTCCAGGCTGGGGAGGTCTCATAATCATGGCAGAAGGTGAAGGAGGAACAAAGGCACATCTTACAGGGCAGCAGACAAAGAGAGCATGTGCAGAGATACTCCCCTTTATAAAACCATCAGATCTTGTGAGACTTACTATCATCAGAACAGCACAGGAAAGACCTGCCCCCATGATTCAATTACCTCCCACCAGGTCTGTCCCACAACACGTGGGGATTATGTGTGCTACAAATCAAGATGAGATTTGGGTGGGGACACAGCCAAACCATATCAGAGGGCTTCTTGAAATTCTAGTTTTTATTCCCCTGACATTTTTAACCATGTCTACATAATGAGAATTTGAATACCACACAGAGTTTGAGACCTTGAGATCTCCTTTCCAGCAAATCACACCACTCTGAGTAAGGAGAGCACTGGAGAAGCAAGGGTACCAGTGTAGAGCTGGTGTGTCTTCTCACCCATCGCAGGTTATGGAGGCTTGGTCATCTCTGGCCTGTTGCGTCCCCATTTTGAAAGTATTTTAGTAGACTAAAGTAAAGGCATCGCCAGCGTCGGGCTTCACTTGGTACCTGGTAAAACTGTCTGCAAGGGCCCCTGGGCATTCTGCTGGGTAGTTGGACCATGAGCTCTGTCTGCTATAATCCCCTCCACCCTGGATTCTTGTGAGAAAGCATTTATTTTCATCAAGTCTCTCAGTATCAGCTTTTGGAGTCCAGGAAGGAGACTTTATTTTATTTTTATTTTTTAGACAGGATGTCACTCTGTCACCCAGGCTGGAGTGCTTTGGTGAGATCTCTGGTTACTGCAGCCTCAACCTCCCCAGGCTCAGGTGATCCTCCCACCTTAGCCTCCCGAGTAGCTCGGACTACAGGCATGTGTCACCATACCCAGCTAATTTTTCTATATTTTGTAGAGATGGGGTCTCACTATGCTGCTCAGGCTGGTCTCAAACTCCAGGCCTCATGCAATCTGCCCATCTCTACCTCCCAAAGTGCTGGGATTACAGGCGTGAGCCACCACACTCTGCCACAAGGAGCCTTTTAAAGCACATACAACCAAGCCTCTGTCTCACTAGTCCTCCTATTTGTACCAGGAAGTTCTCAGTGATGCCTGAAATTCCCAGGAAGCCCCAGTGTTCTTGGAGCTTCTGAAGAACAAGAAGAAGACAGAAAATAAAAAAAAAAGGGGAGCCAATGAGCCAAGTGAAAAGTGTGCTGTTGAAGACGCTGATAAATCTCTCTCTCAGACCCTCAGCTGTCAACCTCATCTACTCCAGCAGCCTCTGCATCCCACTGGTAGGTTTGATTGAATTTGCAGAGCAAACAGACTGCACCAGCTCCATTATAAAGGAGCTAGTAAAATCATCATGACAGGTGGCATGTTTTACTTGGGAAGAGACAATGAATTTAGACCAGTGAATCTCTTGCAATTATTAACTCAAACATAATAACTTTGAGCATTGGGCAGGAGGAAGGCAGTGAGGAGCCGGGATGAGTCCGTCGTCAAGGGGAGGAGGAGAAGGACATTATCTGCTTTCCCAGGCTTTTACCTCCTGACATTATAGCTGCCTCCTTGGTTCTACTCCACAGGTTTTTGCTTTAAATTAGCACTAAATGAAATAGAATTAAAATATGATGAAGTAGCCTTTGGGAGACTCTGCTTCTCATTTAAATACTTGAAAAACATTGCATTTCCAAATTCTGAACACTTTCTGGTTCAAAGCATAATTTAGTTTGAGGATAAGAGTGATTTTTAGCCCTCCTTTTCAGAAAAGAAAGAGTTGCTAAATTTAGCAAGAAAGAATGAGGGAAGGTGAAGAGGAAAGTCGACTGCATCTGAGAATAGCTGCCGGCCCCTTGCTTCTGACTCCACATGTGGAAAGGAAGGAATGTGGAGCAGAAATATGACCTTCCTTAGGGGTTGAAGGAGTTCAACAACATAGCTACAGCCTTAGTTGGGCCTTTCTGGTACCTTCCAAGTCTGTGATATGTGACCATAAGACCAATTTAAGTTAGATGTGGAGCCAGAAGGGTCCTTAGGGATTGAGAAACCACCTTGTCTGATTTTCTTACTCATTCCACCAACCTTGTTTATGGAAGTTCGGGTATCTCCACCCTCTCACACTGGCTACTATAATGTTCAAGGCTCCAGGTTGAAAAAAATAAGAAAAACAAAACTAAAAAATAGTACAGAAAGAGGAGAAAAAAGAGTAATTTGACAGTAGAGAAACCTGACAAACACAATTTCAGTCAGGCGATCAAGGTCAACATGATAAGATAAAACCATGACAACTCTAAGAAGTGGAGATATGTAATCTAACTGAGAAAAAGAAGGCCCTTGACTCAGCCCAAGGAAGACTTTTTTGAGAAATTTGTCATAAAGTATCGAATTTAGAAGCATCACTTGAGGTGATCAGTCTTTTTGAGGATACAAACTTCTTTGTATAGATTGAAAGAAGAAACGTCTCCAATGCACACAGACACATTGGTTAACAAGTTGAAAACCCACATAAAACCCTCACTACATCTAAAGAGTTCTGAGACCGTATCTAAAAGAGTGATCACATGAGAAGAATCTTCAAATATCACCAGCACTTTGAAGAGAAATTGACAATATACAAATTATACAGCAGTTGTCTCTATTTCAGTTCCTCCATAACTATAATTATCAATTATCAAAACTATAATTGATAACTGTAGTTATGGAGGAACTAAATCTTGCATCTGTGAGAAGACAGAGAAGAGTCTCAGCCTGGGCTCTTGGAGATTAGTCAAGGGGAAAAGCAAATCCTTCTGGACTCCCTGCATTCAGAAAGCAAGATCCCTCGGAAAGTTCCGCAAAGCAAGAATATTCAGCATTCCTAATGACAGGGAAAGGTCAGTGACTTGCTACAAATGAAGCATCGGATTTCCAGTTTAGCTAAACAGCTACAGATGAAAAACAAAGCTTACACTAAAAAAAAAAAAAAATAGGTAAGGGATATGAGAGATAATGAAAGGATAAAGAGACACAAATGGTGAAAAAAACTCAACCTCACATAATATGATAACAGACATTTTTTTGATAGGTCAAATTGAAAAAACATATTTAAATCATAATTTTCAGTCTTTTGAGGGTTCTTATTTAGTTCTGGTGAAGTTTGCATTTTTCAGAGGATAATTTGAAATAGTATGGGCCTTGGTTCATACTCTCTACTTCAGTGATTTAACTATCTACAGAAATATCCTATAATGAAATGATGAGTGTGCACAAAGATTAATATATAAAAATGTTATTGACCATGGTATCTATAGCAGTCCAATACTAGGCAACTGTCCAATAAGGAACAATTTGCTAAGCATTTATCAATAGGCAGTTGTAGAAGTAAATTATGGGCCATTGAACCATGAATATTAGGCAACCATTAAAAAAATATGTTAGTAGTTGCCTACTAATTTTCCCTGATGTGATAGAAGAAAGAAAAATAAATAAAAAATATGCTTGTGGGCCAAGGCACGTCCACTCACACCTGTAGTCTAAGCACTTTGGGAGGCCGAGGCACGCAGATCACCTGAGCTCAGAAGTTTGAGACTAGCCTGGGCAACATGGCAAAATTCTGGCTCTATAAAAAATACAAAAAAATTAGCCTGGTGTGGTGGTACATGCCTGTAGTGTCAGCCACTTGGGAGGCTGAGGTGAGGCAATCACTTGAACCTGGAAGGTCAAGGCTACAATGAGCCATGATAGCACTACACATGTTGCGCACTCCAGCTTGGGCAACAGAGTGAGACACTGTCTCAAATATATATTAGCAATAGCTACCTCTGATTGTGCCCTTACTCTGAGATTGAATGGAATGGAGAATGACAAAAGAATCCAACGATATTACAAACATATGAAACAATCTCACTTAAGGGAATATGGGAATAAGGTACTGACTTAAATAACTTTGGAAATAAGTAGAGTCTCTAAGACTACAGGTAAAAGGCAATATGCATAAACACCACAATCTAGTTGCTAAAGTTGATTGCTATAAGAGCAGAGGATAACAATTCTGAAATCGCTCTCCATGTACAAAAGACTTGAGCGATAGAATGGATAAATGGTGGATGGTGGAAGCCAGGTTTCTCACTGAAGTGTGAGATTACAAATAAGCAAAAGAGGAGCCTGGAATGATCCCTGTGGTAATAGATTACAATTGGAGACAGCAGTATAAACTCATACTCAACTCAATACAGATACAGATGGTTACATATAGAAATATTTATAGATATGTGTAAACACTGGTTAGAATACACAAATATCCTCACTCTTTCAGCTGAGAGGATCTAGAAGCAAAAACACTCCAAGAACAACAAGCACAGCTACTGCCCCGTTCTTTGTTTCTACTACGATCTCCGATAAAAGGAATGTGGCTCTTTGGAGAAATGGCTAATTCTAGAAGGGGGGCATATACAAGACGAGCCTGGCATATCTTTTAATGCCATAAGGTAAGAGAGTACTAAAACAATTGTAAAAACTAAAAATAGAAAGAAAAAGAAAACTACTCCACAATGATGAGGGTATATCAAAAAAGCTCCCAATACTCAGAAACAGGGAAAAATTTGAGCATCAAAATAATGTACTATTGGATTACAGCCCAATGTATAAAATCAGTATCAAGTCCATGCCGATATAAGTGATTAAATAAATAAATGAATGTGGAACAAGAGACAAATCTCCCATGCAGTAAAATTCGAACAAATTTATAAAGATACTCAACTCTCAAGAAAGTGGATAATAACTCCTGCTTATTAAGTGTGGTCTGCACAAACTGACTTCCTTCTGGAGAGCACAGTATAAAAAAAGTAATGTGTGAACATGGACATAAATTTAAAACAAAAAAAAGAAAGAAAGAAAGGAGGAAACTTAGGCTAGTGGCTCATGCCTATAATTCCAGCACTTTGGGAGGCCGAGGCAGGCAGATAGCTTGAGCCCAGGAGTTCGAGACCAGTCTGGGCAACATGGCAAAACTCTATCTCTACAAAAAGTTAGCTGGGCATGGTGGCTCATGCATGTAGTCCCAGTGACTTGGGAGGCTGACATGGGAGAATCACTTGAGCCCAAGGAGGGCACGGCTCCAGTGAGCTGTGATCACACCACTGTACTCCAGCCTGGGTAACAGAGTGGGACCCTGTCTCAAAAAATAAGAAAAAGAAAATTAAAAAATAGTATAGAAAGAGGAGAAAAAAGAGTAACTTGGCAGTAGAGAAACCTGACAAACACAATCTCAGGCCATCAAGGTCAACATCGACAGCAAGTCATGTTAACAACATGTACCCTTGATATGCTGTGATGAGAATGTCAGTTTGCCTCTGTGGTATTCCCTCCAAAAACCCATAAACCCTGTCTATCATCAGAAAAATGTTAAGAGGAAGAGACATTCTGCAAAATACCTGACCAATATTTCAATCCTCGAAGCTATCAAGGTCATCAAAAACAAAGAAAGTCTGAGGAACTGTCACAACCAATAGGAACCAAAGGAGACAGGACTGCTAGATGTACTGCGGTGTATTGGCCATGATCCGAGAACTGAAAATGGGCATCAGGGACAAAAATGATGAAACATAAATAAAGGCATGGTCTTTAGTTAACAATAACCTATCAATATTGGCTCATTAACTGTAACAAATGTACCACACTAATATTAACATGGCAGGAGCAGGGGAAACTGGACGTGGGGACATGGGATCTCTACTATCTTCACAATAATTCTGTAAACCTAAAACTATTCTAAAATAAAAAATGTATTAGCAACAACAGAAAAAAAATATTACAGATAGAGAAGACCTATGGCTTTGTAACTGCTGCAATAACTATTATTGCTGAGGTTTAATGGAGATCATTGCTTTTTCTTTCCAGGAGGTAAAGTGTTTGCAAGATTACTGAGTCTATGTCCCTGTTGTTTATTCCTGAACCATTTATTTGCTCCAGATTAAGGAAAAAGAAAGCAATTATGTCTTAATTATCTTATATGATTTGTGAAGAAAGTGCAACAGATAAATTATCTTGCTTATTTTATGTGATGATTACAAGAACGTATTCCTATAAAGTTGAAAAATAAAGCTTCAGTGGAATGGCATTAAATGTTCATTGCTCTTAAAATGTGATCATTCTAGAATACCTAAATAATAATTTGATTATCAAGGGAACTTTTCTCAGGGCCATAGTAATAACGAAATTAGTGTTTACTAACAAAATATTTATCACAAAGTATGGAATAAAGAATTTGGCCTCGCCTAAAGAGAGAACTAGCCTTTCCCCTCAGATTCTGGGGGATGTTCTAGGTCATATCTGATAAAAGTGCCTTCTTTATAGGGTGTGACCTGGTCAGACTGGATTTTAGAGTAGGGCCACTTCCACCCAACAGTGTCAGGGTAGGATCTGACCACTCCAGAAAGGAGGTTTACATCCCCTGTGATATTTGTCAGTAATATCTCCCTCTCCCCATGGATATTAGAAAGAATATCAAGGAGTATATTCCCTGTTATATTGGGAGTAATATCACCCTCTGTTGCCCTGGATATTAGAAATAATATCACAGAAGGGGTGTACGCCTCCAGCAATATGGGCAGTAACGTCATCCTCTCCTTCCCTGGATATTAGGAACACTATCACAGGGCAGGTGTACAGTCCCAGCCACATTGGGAGTAATATCGTCTCTCATCCCCTAGATGTTAGGAACAATATCACAGGGGGATTGTTCACTTCCTGCGATATTTGGAATAATATCATCCTCTCTGTTTTTGGATATTAGAAACAATATTACAGTGGTGGTGAACACTCCCTGCAATATTGAGAGTGTAATCATCCTCTCTCCCCCAGGTATTAGGAACTATATCACAGAAGCATTGTACACCACCTGTGATATTGGAACAATACACAGGGGCATGTAAACTCAGTGGGATATTGTGAGTAATATTATCCTCTCCCCACTAAGTATTAGAAACAATATCACAAGGGGTAGGTGGATCACTTGAGGTCGGGAGTTTGAGACCAGCCTGATCAACGTGGAAAAACCCAGTCTCTACAAAAATACAAAAAATTAACCAGGTGCGGTGGCGCATGCCTATAATCCCAGCTACTCAGGAGGCTGAGGTAGAAGAATCACTTGAACCCAGGAGGCGGAAGTTGCAGTGAGCCCAGATCACACCATTGCACCCCAACCTGGGCAAAAAGCAAAACTCCATCTCAAAACAAAACAAAAACAAAAACATCAGCCTATCCCCTTTTGGATACAATATCAAAGGAAGGGTGTACACCCTTTGTGATACTGGGAGTAACATCATCTTTTTCAAAAATTAGTATTGAAAACGATATCACAGGGGGGTATACACTCCTTGCGATATTGGAAGTTATATCCTCTCCCCTACCCCTGGATATTAGAAACAGTATCCCATGGAGGCGGAGCAGGGGAGTGTCCACCTGCTGCGATATTGCAAGTAATATGATCCTCTCCCCTGACCCCAAAATTAGGAACAATATCACAGGGAGAGTGTACACTCTCTGCAATATTGGGAGTAATATCATCCTGTCTCCTTCTGGATATTAGAAACAATATCACATGAAAGGTATGCACCCCCTGCAATATTGAGAGTAATATTATCCTCTTTCCCCCCTAGATATTAGAAACAGTATCACGAGTGGGTTGTGTACCCCCTGCGATATTAGGAGTAATACCATCCTCTCCCCCCTGGATATTACGGAGAATAACACAAGAAGGGTGTACACCACCTGTGATATTAGGAGTAATATCATCCTCTCTCCCTTTGGATAAAAGGAACCACATCACAGAATGGGTGTACACTCAATGCGATAGTGGGAGTAATATCATCCTCTCTTCCCCTGGATATTAGGAACAATACCACAGAGGGGTGTACACCTACTGCAATACTGGGAGTAATATCATCCTCTCCCCTCCTGGATATTACAAAGAATATCTCATGGGGGTGTACACCCCCTGCGATATTTGGAGTAGCATAATCCTCTTCTGCCTTAGATAGTAGGAAGAATACCACAAGTGGGGTGTACACTCCCTGCGATGTTGGCAGTAATATCATTCTCTTTCCCCCAGGATATTAGAAACAATATCATGGAGGGGTATACACTTGCTGTGATACTGGTAGTAATATCATCTTCTCTCCCTCCAGATAGTAAAAACAATATTATAGGAGTGGTGTACTATGATATTCAGAATAATATCATCCTTTCTCCCCCCTGGATATGAGAAACAATATCACAGGGGGTGGGGATGTGCACCCCCTGCAATATTGAAAGTGACATCATTTTCTCCCCCGCCAGATATTAGAAATAGTATCACAGGGGAGTTGTGCATCATGTGATATTGGGAGTAATAATAATCATGTGACTTAGGGTGGGGATTTTGCGTTATGCGTTTACTGCACTCTTGGCTTCCCAGGCTTAAGTGATCTTCCCACCTCAGCCTCCCAAGTAGCTGGGACTTCCGGCACAAGCTACCATGCCCAGTTAATTTCTTTATAAAAAAATTGAAATGAGGTTTCACTACGTTGCCCAAGCTCAAGTGATCCTCCTGCCTTGGCCTCCCAAAGCGTTGGGATTATAGGCATTAGCCTCTGGGCCTGGCCAAAGTAATTCTTAAAATTAGTCTAGGATTCTCAGTCTAAAACAGCTTTGCCTTAGAGTGTCTAGGAAATATATGATAACATAACTGGAGACTGACTAAGATCATACAGGTATTCAATGAATTAATCATGTCTTAAGTACAGTCCTATTAAAAACTCTGAACACCAAAGATTGGGTGAGCTTTCCTGGTTGGCAATACCGCATGTATATCACACATCAATGCTAGGAGGGTAATGTGCCCTCACTCAGCAGGAGGAGGACAAGGTGGGCTTTATGTTTGGAACTCTTGAAGACTGTGTGTCTCTCTGGCTAATGTTAACATGTATTCTTTCCCTACGACAAACCATAACCATGAACATAATCTTTTTTAGTAAGTCCTGTGAGTCCTTCTAGCAAATTATCAAACTTGAGGGTGATTTGGGGAATCTCCTAAACTTGCAGTGGTGTCAGAAATGAGGGTGTTCTTGTGAAGGACTGTGCCCTCCAACTTTGCAGTATGCTTATGCCGGATACTTAACTCATTCGGGGCTGAGTTGATGAACTCATGCCAAAATTCATTATTTTTAAAAGTCATTGTTTATGTCTTAGAGAAACTTATAACCTAGTTAAGATGAGAAGCATTTAAGGAGCAGACAATATGTACTCATATACAAGGTGTCAGGCAGAGTCACACTACTAAGAAGGGGCAGATTGGAGGGAGGAATGCATTTGACAAGCCTTTAGGAAAGAAATGTGATGCTTTTTGTTTGCTTAAGTAAAAGATAGGATCTGGAAAAAGAAAAGAAAAGAAAACAAAGGGTCTAGACTGATTGTGAGAACAAGAAGAAGCTAATTCTACAGAGAAATGAGTAAAAATGAAAGCACACAGGTAGGGGAAAGCATAAAAGAATAGTAAGCAGTTTGAGGCAGAAGATTGAAGCAGGTGTTGTGGTTGACTCCCCAGCAGCCCTGACACTCCCGTATGATGATTAATCTAAGCCATCTGAGGTAATTCTAACCCCCTTTCTCAGTGACTAGTTTAGGAATGGGCGTATTAACCAATTATAGCCAATGAGGTACAAGGGAAAGTGTTTGGGGCCTTCTAAAAAGCAGGCATGTGGCTGGGGGTGGTGGTTCATACCTGTAATCCCAGCACTTTGAGAAGCTAAGACAGAATTGCTTGAGATCAGGAGTTCAAGACCAACCTGGCCAACATGCTGAGATTCTATCTCTATCATATATTTAAAAGAGTAAATAAATAAATAAATAAATAAAAGCAGGTATAGGAAGAATTCTATCTTCTCCTGCTTGCCATTGTCATGTCTGGGCATGTCACCTGGAACCATCTTGCTACTGAGCTGAGGCTGAAGTCAATTCGCAGAGGAGAGGCCACAGCTAGAGAACTACACAGAAGCAAAGCTAGAGCCCTGGTGGTTCCCATTAAGAATCTGAAGTAGCCTAGAATTGTCTTTTAGATACATTTAATATACATGTATTTATTGTTTAAACCATCTGAGACTGAAATTCTATTACTTGCAGCTAACAGTGAATTGTCTTTTAGATACATTTACTAGACATGTATTTATTGTTTAAACCATCTGAGACTGATATTCTATTACTTGCAGCTAACAGTGTGTGGCAGGCAGAATGCCCTTTCCCCCAAAAATTATCCATGCCCTAATGTCTAGAAACTGTCATCATGTTAGGTTACATGGCCAAAGTGATTCTGCAGATACAGTTAAGGTTCCAGATCTCAAAATGGAAAGATTATCTTGGATTAGCTGGGTGAGCTTAATCTAATTAAATGAGTTCTTGAAGGCAGAGAAGTTTCTCTGGCTGGAGTGAGACATGAGGCAGAAGGGGAAGTTGGAGCAATAAGAAAAATTTGACCTTTCTGGCTTTAAAGATGAAGGGAGCTGGCTGGGCAACGTGGCTCGTGCGTGTTATCCCAGCACTTTGGGAGGCTAAGGCAGGCAGATCACTTGAGGTCAGGAGTTCGAGCCTGGCCAACATGGTGAAACCCCATCTCTACTAAAAACACAAAAATTAACCGGGCATGGTGGTGCACGTGCCTATAATCCCAGCTACCCAGGAGGCTGAGGCAGGAGAATCGCTGGAACCCAGGAGACGGAGAGGTTGCAGTGAGCCAAGATTGCACCACTGCACTCCAGACTGGACGACACAGCAAGGCTCTGTCTCAAAAAAAAAAAAAAAAAATGATGACAGGAGCATGAAGGGAGCCATGAGCCAAGGAATGTGGGGCAGCCTCTAAACATTGAGAACACCACCTAAGAGTCAGCAAAAAACCAGGGACCTCAGTCCCACCCAAACAGGAGGAAATTTCCCTGAGTAGTTTGAATTATCTCCATTCTTTAACTCTCACCCATATTTCCTCTTGCCTTTCCACTGATCTTTAAGAATATAGCAGTAGAGCCTATAGAATTTCATTTTTTAAAAAAAAAGAGGAAGAAAAACAACAAGAAAGATTGTGACTATTCCTTGAATGAATACGAGGTTCCAGTAAGGTTGAGTGTGTCTGACTCCCTGAGTAATAATGCATTCACCCTTCCCCCAACACTGCACCCCCAGTGTTAAATGTTTTCAGAGTTAGGTGACTAATTCATCCTCTTCTCACAGCAACTTCTGTTAAACCAAAATCTTGTTTGTTCCAAAAACCCACAAGAGTTTCTTAAAATAAAAGTCATCATCGTAGGGTTATAGCTTTCTGATTTGTAAAATTTTACTAAGTGACCTGGCTCTTATAGCAGACAGAGGAGGGGAAGAGAAAGGTTTAAAAGAAGGCATTCATTCCCAATAGCACATTCTACCATGTTGCTCTTTGTATCAGTCCCCTCAAGTTTCCAAATGTTTCTGTGATCACACAACTAGCTATTGTTGGGTGCAAGGCCTTTGTATGAATCATGCTGTGTTCAACAAGCATATTCTTGTTTGCTGTCGATCTCTCCCAACACACACACAATTAACTCCCTGCTTTGGTTCTCTCTCAGTCCAGGGAATATTTATCCAGTCAGCAAAAATCAAGATAACTACCCCAAAAGCATGTTCCAATCCCTAACGATTTACCAGTGTTTTCTGTTTGTTTGTTTGTGAGGGAAGAGGTTGCTACCATTTATGAAATACATTATCATATGCAGGCCACTGTATTACGTATTTTGTTAGCACTAATTTATTAAGTCAAAATAGAAAGTCAGTTGGAGCCTACCAACAAATGCAACCACAACAACAAAATACCAAGCTGTAGATGATCTAAATTTGTATGTGCCAGCCATCCTGCCTTGAGAGTGGAGTGAAATCACTAGACCGGCCTTCAGTGGCTCATTCTTGGATATACATTCCCAATTGAGAATTTTACAAAAGCTACTAAGACTACCCCAGGAGAAAGGCACATTGTCATAAAATTGTGTATGTAATGGCAAGAGTCTAGCAGGCTCCTTGACTCCGGGGGAATATGGACCTCTGATGAGGAGTCCTGCACTGGAGCAGTGGCCTCAGAACTCCTTTGCTAATACATCCTTTCCAAAACAAACACATATTTCCAAATGTATGGATATTTACTTACAAATTATATACGTGTACTATTCTGTTTATAGGAAAACACTCAAAAATTAGAATCATAAAAACATCAGATAAAAACAAATATTAAAAGGTCAGTTATTCTCCAAAAACAAATATTAAAAGCTATTTGCCCACTCCCCGAGAATGATTTTACACATCCCCTACATAGAGGCCCCAACTCCCAGGCGGCAGCAGACTGGTATTGATCTTCAGCCTGTTAGGAACCCAGCCACACAGCAGGAAGTGAGCAGGTGAGCAGGTGAGTGAGCATTTATGCCTCAGCTCCGCCTCCTCTCAGATCAGCTGTGGCTTTAGATTCTCATTGGCTCGTGAACTCTATTGTGAACTGCACGTACGAGGGATCTAAGTTGCACACTCCTTATGGGAATCTGATGCCTGATGATCTGTGGTGGAACACTTTCATCTCAAAACCATCACCTCACCCTACCCTGGTCTGTGGGAAAATTGTCTTCCGTGAAACCAGTCCCTGGTGCCAAAAAGGCTGGGGACGCTTGCCCCAGGGCCTACGGTCCAGTTGCGTCTTGCTGCCAGACTTCTCAGAGCATCAAGTTTATGAGGCAAAAAGCTGAAAGTACTACAAAGAAAATGCTAACCATCAGATAAAAATAATTCCCAACATTCTGTGATTAAGAAGCTTTACCTAGTCTCACCTCTTTTATGAGATAAATAATCCTAGTAAAGATTTCTCAGCAGGGCGGTTTACTGGAAAAGCTTTGACTGGTCACTCACAAAAGAACCAGATTTCCTAGGAAGAATCACTCTGCTTTCAGGCCACAGTCATACTGTACTTGTTAAACCAAACTGTGTTGCTTTTTGTCAGCTTAACACTTGAGTGGAGAATAGCATTGGAGGTTGCATGGCGTTCTAGAAACAGAAAACCTCTACATTCAAATTTCCCTCTCTGGATCTTATTGGCTAGGATAAGTCACTTAACTTGTCTGGGTCTTAGATTCCTTATCTCATAAATGAGGATAAGAAGAATATGTACATATTACATGGCTTACATGTAGATTAAAATCCAAAGATGACATTAATGGAGGTGCAAGTGTTCCATAAATTATAAAATGCTATATAAATGTGAGGAAATAAAAAACTTTTTGTTTTCCCATCATTAAAAGTCAAATAATTGAAAAAATTAACTATTTTCCCATAAAATTTGCACATGCCCTTATAGAAAAAAGCAGCATGCAAACTGAAATTTTAGTCTACTCCAGATCCTTTGAGACATGCATTTTGACAAGCTGCTGTTCCAAGTTCAAACCCACAGCTGCTCCCAGCTAATTAGGTTGTAATTGACTGGTGTTCCCTGCCCCACCTGTGAACAATGGGACCCCACCCCCACAGTCTGATGTCCCCTGTGCCCAAGAAACATGATCCAGAGATGTCCTTCATGAATTAAGTCATTGAAGATGACTTACACAAATGTTTTTAAAGCTTCAAAATTTATTGCTGTACACTTTCTCATAGCATTTACTATGGAAATACTAATAGTGCAAATATTTAGTTTGGACTTCATAGCATTTGAGAGATCACAAAGCTTTTTTATATCTTTGCAATTATTTATGAAGATCTATATTATTTTTAAAATCCAAACGAGTAATCTTATATTCAAATAGATTGTATAACACTCTCTAGATCTCCTTTTTAGACCAAAAAAAAAAAAAAAATACCCTGGAAGCCACCAAGGGCATTTCTTTCCTTTATAATATATTAATACATACAGCTTCTAACACTTTCCAACTGCATGACTCTTTGTTCAATCACAGATTCATTCAACAAATATTTAATGACAAGCTATTATAATGTGCCAGGCACTGGGCTAGGCTCTGGGAACATCAGGATGAAAAAACACAATCTCTGCTTTCATGGTGCTTACAGTCCAATAGTAGAAACAGACATGCAAAAAAAATTACAATACAATACAATAAAGTGCTTCCATGGAGGTATTTACAAAGTGCAGTGGGAACTGGGAAGGGGGAAAGTATATCCGCCTGGAGAAATCAGGGACGGCTTCACAGAGGAGGTAGCCATTGAGCTGAGACTTCACCAATGATAAGGAATTCACCATGTAGACAGGCAGGCCAAGGGTGTTTCAGGCAAAGGGAACAACAGGTACGAAGACACGGAAGCCCAAGGGGCACTTCAAAGAAGCAAGAAAAGAGGTTTTTCTTGAGCTGAAGGTGCAATGAAGATAGTGGCAGGATGAAGCCAGACAGATAAGCAGGGGTCAGATCATGAAGAGCCTTTTGACCATTCTTCCATTTATTAAGCAAACATTTACTGAGTGCTTACTAGGTGCCAGACACTGAGCTAAGTGCTGAGGCTGAAACAGGAAATGAGACAAGCACATCCTTGCTCTCATGGAGCTTACATTCTAGTAGAGAAATAGACAAAAAGCCACAAATAAATAAAATACGGTTTTAGAAAATGTCTACAAGGAAAATAAACAAGGTGCTGAGGCAGAAAGTAGTGTCACAGGGATAGGCGGTAGTTAGGGTTATTAGCAAATGCCTCTTGGAAGGGATGTAAAACTCACACCTGCAGGGATAGGGACAATAGTGTGCTCCAATGTGAGCACCCACTATGTGCCAGGCACTGTGCTACACACTTTAGAAACAGTCTATCTCATTGAATCCTCACAACAACTCTATGAGGTAGGTATTATTATTCCTATTTCACTGAGGAGGGACAGGCTCCAAGAGATTCAATAACCTGACAAGTCACAAAAATGGCAAAAATCAGGATTCAGACACAGGTTCCCCTAATTTCAAAGTGCGTGCTCTTAAAAATCACTCTAAGCTGCATACAAAGATAAGTGAGGGAAATGATACTGTCACATTTGCCTGTTTTGATGATCTTTCTGATGACTATGTGGAGGGAAAAAAAGGGGGATGGAGAGAGGGAAGGGGAAGGAAGTGGATAGGTGAGCAAAAAAGGAAGCCACTGAAAGTCCAGAGGACAGGAAAGGAAGTTCATACAAAGGCAGTGATCAGAGAGATGTGGGGTGCAGTCAGTAGTTCTAATAGGATTGAGGAGAAGTCAGAAGCAAGGGAAAGGGTGGCATTTGGGCTCAGTCCTGGGCTTCTGCCTTGGACAACTGGAGAAGATGGCTTGCTTTTACCAGAGTGAAGGAATGCAAGAGGGTGGTAGGTTTGTGGGGATCAGGCGATGAAGTTTTGAACACGTTGTCTTGTGGGTATATTGGGAACACCCTGGACTTATGGGATGGTCCCCAAGGGACACCATATAATGGCTTTCATACCTTGTTCTCCACCTGAGCAAAGTATATAAGAAAAAAATCAAAGTTTTAAATGTGTATACATTGTGTTTTTGCTTTTACAAGCTGTTTATAAAAGCACATATATCTTGGTCGGATTGGTTTGTAAAAAGAATATATGATCACCAAGGTGAAGCTCCCAACCCTGATCACAAATGAAGAATCATGGACTTGGGGAAGGAAGATAAAAGCTCTTGGACATCCATTCTCACTAGTCATACTCGGTTTTTAAAAAGAAATCACTATGACTCCTCACACCACCCCAGTTGGGACAATCTGATGGGGCCAGGGCAGGCATCCTCTACCAATCGGCCTCCCAGGATCTACAAGTTTCCATGCCCATCCATCAGTAGGACTTCTCCAAGGAAACTAATGGCCCTAGGGCCCAGGGACCAAAGTTGAGTATAAATCAAAAATTCCAAAAAGTATTTATGTAGTTTGGCATAAAAGTCCAGGAAAAACAGCAGCCAACACCTAGCCAGTCACATTGCTTTGACTATTCCCCTCTTCTTCCCTGCCTTGGGAACTGGAGGTAGTGGTAATAAAATGTACAGGTGACACTCATGTGGAACTGGCCACATTCCTGACTGCATCATTTAGGGTCTAACTTTAAAAGAACTCAAGAGTTAAGATGAAATAAATATACCTTTTCTGTAGAATAATTCTACTTTTGCTCTATCTCTCAAAATTTGTTTTAATTTGCTTATAACCACATCCTCCCTTCCTTGATATCAGATTAAGTATGTTTTTATTTTAGAACTCATTTAATAATGTAATGTTAGTTTTTATAATTAAATATCAATAAATGCAAATGGTAATGAAAGTTACGCTCATGAGTTTCAACAGAAAAATAATGTTAATATTTTGGAAGCCAGGCAAGGTACAGGTAATGGTTTGTAAAGTATTACAAACCCTTTCATTAAGCAACTCTGCCTAGAAGCTGCCTCTCATTATAGCCAAGAGTCTGACCTGCACCTGTTAATTCAGTAAGCTAGTGGACGTTACTGAGTGCCAAACATTCTTTAAAAACCAATAAACAGGGACAACTTCTAGTAACACCTGAAGGGTACTTGTGAATCTAATTCATGCCCAAGGTTAGAAAAGGCCTTATTCTTACAGAACTATCAAAAGTCCGAGTCACAGGCAAGAAAAAAAATGACACATGCTAGATGATATTTCGCAGCAATTCTTAGAAATTCTGGTGAAAGCACAATTCTCACAAGGTCCAGAGGCAATAGTTCATACTGCAAATGTATGCACTACCTTCCACCACCTCCATTTCAAACCTAAGGCCCAGGGATCAGAGTTGAATGTAAATCAGGAAGGTAAATGAGGGGCTCTTCATTGTGTGTGCTCTTTAACAAAAAGAATTCCAATCAGTCTGTGAATATAATCATTTATTTGTCTTTACAGTAATGATGGAAGAATGTACAGGTGTCCCCTTTCAATAAAGTATAAAAATATGTTTATATACAGTGAAGTCACAATAATCTTTAACTGGGAAATTTATTTAGAATTCCTGATCTGTTCATATTAAAACTGTGGGGGAAACAAATATTTTATGTAAGTGCTACATTTCCAGTAGATTGCACCTGGCAACGAAAGCTCAGCTTCATCTTAGGGTCCTGCTTGATATTACAAAAGACTAATTTTAAGTCCTAGGACTCAAAATAAACATGATTTTTTTGAATAATAGATATATACATCAAAAATACATCTAAAAAGGCATTGGTTAGTGCTATTAAAAAGCTCTATGTGCTCGGGTACATTTTTTTCTTACAGGCAAAAGCCAGTGGAAACATTTTTGTTCAATTTCTAGGAATTTTCTCTTGGGGAAAGTCGGTCGGAAGTTACCTGTTAAAAAAAAAAAAAGAACAAACTTAAGCAATCCAGTGATTTATCAGGTGAGAGGTCAGCAATACTTGAAAAAGAATTAGAGAATGAATTCCACTTAGAACCATGTTTTCACAGCCTTGGTGAGCGTTTAGTTTTAGCACTTCATAAATAAAAAGTGCCCAGCATATCCGCTCACTGTTTCAAGTGTTTTATTTTGATGATAACCTTTACTATCCTGTTCATTTTCCAAAGAAATCATGTGTATTCTTTTAGATGTTTATGCAATATTTTCTATCTACAATTAACTACTTCAGCAAAAAAGGAGAATTCAAAGGTCATACAAATGAAAAAGCAGAATAGATACATCCCAATCCAAATATACTTTGAGAAAATGTAGAAAAATTTCTACTCATACTTTATTTTACTTCACAATGTCTTTTACATGAGAGCATTTACAGATGAGTCTTCCTATCCTTGAGTCTGGGTGAAATGGCACTGTGTGACTGCAAAGTGAAATATTTTTGATATGCTATCTCATGGATAGCTAAACATTTTCACACCTTTGTTTTTAGTCATCTTCTTGCAATCACTCCTAAAATACCTGTCTAATAACCTGCCACTTCTCTAAGATTTTAAAATTTAAGTAACACTGTAAATTGCGACCTGTTATTTAACTAACCAAACAAATAAATGAATAAACATCCACCTTACTAATAAGGAAGAATTGAAAGAGCTGAGGCATGATGAGGCTGGCAAACCTGAAGGGACCTTGGTTATCTCTTATGAGCCCGTGACGATGGCTACATCCCACCCTTTTTCAATTAAGTCCTACCTATGCCACAGGTTATTATAGACAGCTGATTAAATCATGTGGTCGTGCTCTAGTTTATTAAACCTTTTAGGTATATATGGGTTATTTGAGCAAGGTAAATGTAATTTTCATAATTAAGAAGTACATCTAAACCTTCCCCAATCTACAAGTCTAATGGCTTGGTCTAATAATGCCATTCTCAAGTTTAGAAGATGACATACATAATTTAAATCTCTGCCTACCTAACATGCCAAAATAATGGCTACTTTTAAAGAACTGACTAAAATTCTAATCATTCAACATTAGTTTGTTACTATCATTATCCACATTTGTGCAAGGCAACGAGCAGCTGCCAACTTCTACGTAAGTACAGTGCGAGTGCCTACAACACAGGCTTGCTCACATAAACAAGGGTATAGCCTGGACGTCAATCTGCAAAATAATCTGTAAAGGAAGCAAAAGTCTAGTAAAACCTCAATTAGTGACCCTTGATTATCTGAAAAAGTGATTTCATGAGAAAACTCTGAAAGAAAACCAGAAAGTTCTGACAGAAGAGAAGGGCTTTCTGAGAGTCCACTGTGAAGCAATGGTGCAGAAGCTGCATCAGGTAAGATCCAGATCCCCTCTGTGCTCCAGAGATGGCATGGCTGAAGCTATGGACAGTAGAAACACATTTCAGACTTCCCCCTGAAAGACTTTCAGCATATTAAGTATACTCATCAAAGCCCATAAGCACATCCTTGCCAGCTTGGAAAACAAAATCCAAGTAATAACACAGCATCTTCCTGTCTTTAACAAGGGAGGAGAAAAAGAGCTAAAATAGAATAGCACTGAACTGGATTGAAACGACTCTTTTCTTTTTCTTTGAGATGGAGTTTTGCTCCTGTCACCCAGGCTGTGGTGCAATGGCGTGATCTTGGCTCATTGCAACCTCTGCTTCCTGGGTTCAAGCGATTCTCCTGCCTCAGCCTCCTGAGTAGTTGGGATTACAGGTGCCTGCCACCATGCCCAGCTAATTTTTTTATTTTTAGTAGAGACGGGGTTTCACCATGTTGGCTAGGCTGGTCTCAAACTCCTGACCTCAGGAGATCTACCCACCTCAGCCTCCCAAAGTGCTGGGATTACAGGTGTGAGCCCCAACATCCAGCCTGAAATGATTCTATATGGTCAGGAAACTGTGACCCATCAGTGCTGCCATGACTGGACATGTAAATCTAAGACATTATATTTATTATTGGATTTTGGTATTGCTGTGGCATGAGCCACTCCTTGATTAAGACAAAGGCACTCATGGAAATGTTAACAATTAAACTAACCCTCCCTGCAATCCCTACCCTTAGCCTATTCCCCTACCAAACAGAATTCCCTCCCACCCAGCTCAAGTGATGGCTCAAATGAAAACCCTGAGGCATCCTGGCCACTCTCTCACCCTCACTTCCAGTCTGTCACCTGGTCACGTGATTCCGTCTCCAGATAATATCTCAGATCTACCCGTCTCTTCTTTTTCTCCCAACCCGTCGGCATGTCCTCCTCCTAACGCCACCATCATCTCTTGCGAGACTACTGCAGCAACATCCAACTGGTCTCCTTGCTTCCAAGCTTCCCTACTCCAATCCTTTTATTCATGCAGCAGCCACAGGGCTCTTGTAAAGAAGCAAATCTGATCATGCTACTGACTCTTCGGTGATTCCTACTAATTTTCATGATCAATCTCAAACAGTCATCCATCTCCCTAACAACCCACAGGTCCTACGTGACTAGGTTCACCACCCATACCTTCCCCCCACCCTTCCCCAGACGTACTACATTCCAACCACACACGGATATTTTCTTCATTCCTTGAAGAAACCAAATTTCTCCTTGCTGTTACTTCTAATGAAAACACTTTTACCCAAACCTCCCCTGACTCACTTCTATGTATCTTTCAGGCTCAACATAAATGTCACTTTCTCAGAGAGGCTTTGTTGACCCTTGACATCATGTTAGCACCCCCATCCCTCCATCTGTTTTGGCTTCAAAGGAAACAAATAATCGGTTTTGGGGTGGCAAAAAGGAAGACAAGGCCTGCAAAAACAAAGCAGGATGGAAGCTGGGAAGCAAGAGA
The DNA here is from genome assembly GCA_963573385.1 of Cacajao melanocephalus. Classification (NCBI taxonomy): domain Eukaryota; kingdom Metazoa; phylum Chordata; class Mammalia; order Primates; family Pitheciidae; genus Cacajao; species Cacajao melanocephalus. Next base: position 53,454 of record CAUYLG010051167.1, on the reverse strand, counting down.
TCACAGAAAGCCTTGGAGATCGGCAGGTGCCCCTCTGAACACAATGCCCACGGCACAGAGCTATGAGCCTGGAATGTGAGTTTGAGATAAGATCAAAATGTGTATTTGTGTTGTTGTTGTCTGAGTCAGAGTATTACTCCATCACCCAGGCTGGAGTGTAGTGGCTCCATCTTGGCTCACAACCTCTGCCTCCTGGGTTCAAGCAATTCTCATGTCTTAGCCTCCTGAGTAGCTACAGTTACAAAATTCCAGCTATTCCACCACACCCAGCTAATTTTTATATTTTTAGTAGAGACAAGGTTTCACCGTGTTAGCCAGGCTGATCTCAAACTCCTGACCTCAGGTGATCCGCCTGCCTTGGCGTCCCAAAGTGCTGAGATTACAGGCATGAGCCACCACACCTGGCCTAAAATGTGTATTTTTTCTTTTTCTTTTTTCTTTTTTTTTTGACACAGAGTCTCACACTGTCACTCGGGCTGGAGTGCAATGGCATGATCTTAGCTCACTGCAACCTCCACCTTCTGGGTACGAGCAATTCTCCTACTTCAGCCTCTGAAGTAGCTGGGATTACAGGCGCATACCCCCACACCCAGCTAATTGTTTGTATTTTCATAATTAAGAAGTACACAAGGTCTCACTATGTTGGCCAGACTGGTCTCAAACTCCTGACCTTGTGATCCACCCACCTTGGCCTCCCAAAGTGCTGGGATTACACGTGTGAGCCAACTGTGCCCAGCCTAAAATCTGTATTTTTTAAGGTAAAATATTTACTACATTTTTCAGTATCTTTCTTGTTCTCCCTGCCTCAAATCTGTGCTAGGGAGAACCTAGAAAAAGGGAGAGATTTTGCCTACTTTGCCACCATAATTTTAAAGAGGAAGCAATATGTCCTGGGAGGCTACTGATGGAGATGACAGCCACCTTCCTCTCCTGGGGCTATTCCTCCCTACCTGACAAAGTCCGCTTCCTCTGCTGCTGCTCTTCTCTAGTGACGCCTTAGAGGTTTTCCACCTGGCTTTAATAAAGGAGGCTAGATCCCTTACAAGTGACTGCAGGGGTGTCAATGTCCTCCCCGAATGAGAACAAACGGATGCAATAACTTATATGGTCCTTAAATCCAGCGAGAAGAATCAAACAACAGCACATGCATGACCCGAACAGAGGAGTAGCTTTTTCATTCACTGCTGTGGAGCCCATAAAGGGAAAGTAACAGGAAAATATGACATCTTTTTTTTTTCTGAGATGGGGTCTCACTCTATTACCCAGGTTGGAGAACAGTGGCACGATTTTGGCTCACTGCAACTTCTGCCTCCCAGACTCAAGTGATTCTCCCATCTCAGCCTCCTGAATAGCTGGGACCACAGGCACATGACACCACACCCAGTTAATTTTTTTGTATTTTGAGTAGAGTTGGGGTTTTGCCATGTTGCTCAAGCTGGTCTCGAACTACTGAGCCCAATCGATTGCCCGCCTCAGCCACCCGAAGTGCTGGGATTAAAGGCAGGAGCCACTGTGCCCGGCCAATAAAACGTAACATCTAAGTTTCAAGTTGCTCTCACTGGTGTCGGTTTACCTGATCATATTCTTAGGCTTCATCTCCACTGTCCATTTCAATATCCATCTCTTCTGTATCAGCAGCTCGAGACAAGATGTCTGCCATCAGTGCTTCTTCCAATTTTTTGCGTACTTGCTGTACTCGCTCTTCCTGTTTCCTTTTTAAAAACAGAATTAAAAGACACTGAGAATTTGGCAAGTAATAACAATATGAAGCTGCTATAGAAGTTCATCCTTACTTCAAAATCACTAAATTCTTCAGAAGAATACACTTCCTTTTCAGATTTTGCAGAGGTTCCTTCTACACATAAATCAAATCTCACCAATTAGCCTTGCCAAAAAGAGGAATGTTCAGACAGGCAGCTATCCCTCATCACACGTGAAATTCTAGAAAGAGTAGACTGACGTCAGTAACCTTTCCTTCAACTTTGCAAATGTCAACTGTGTCAAGATTTGGGCTTATTCCTATAAAGACAATTAGAAATACCTAGAAGGAATAAAACATGGAGGGAGCATAAATAATGAAGGAAAAGTGACTTGTTCATGGAAGCACTGAGAAAGATGGAGGAAGCAGAGACATGATAAGCTGGGATTTGACTGACATTCTGTGGCTAGGTTAGTCAACAGAAAGCTCTCTCCTGGGTTCCCAGGTCTGTAGGCAACATGTCACCATGAAGGAGCCAAGACCACATGATCCTGCACATGGAAGACAGAGACTGAAAAGCTTTTCTTCAACTAAGAGAGTGAGTTGCTTAGAACACGTGTTCTCGTGTTCTCTTTGTAATCTGTGTTTCGGCGATTACAAAGGAACCTCAAAAGTGATGGCTAATAACTCCAAGTCATTAAGAAAGCTCTGAACCATCAGATGAAGAACAAAGCACAGGAAGAAAGGCTATCCGTATATACTTAATCTTTATAAAGTAAGAAAAAAAAAAAAAGTAGCTCCCCCAGAGGGTAAGAGAGAGATTCCTAAAACTTGTCTAGCAAGCAAAGCCGGGTAAATAGAAACTGACATCCAGAACCAAGCAGAGAGGCAACAGTTGAAGAAAGACAAGAGAAGAGAGAAGACTAGTAGGTAAAAGTTCCAGTGAGAACAAGAACAGAGCAAAACAGAGGAGGGAGGGTCAGCAGAATAGAAAACAGGACAAACTTGAAACAAGAAGAAAGGAGATAAGGTAAGATGCAGAGTGGGAGATGAAGATGCAACAAGGAATATACTAAGAGTTCTACTGAAAAAAAAAAAAGTAACTTTCTCTACCAATAATTGAGGAAGACAGATTGCAGCACTTCCCAAACCTGGGACAGCAGACAGGTAGAGGAGCAATGCTATGGAAGACTGCACTAAGGGTCCCCGAGTATTCACTCCACAGGGGCTCAACCAGTTGCCAACTTATATTCAGTCTACTCAAGATCACACTCCTTTGACCAAATAAGACTATGTCCAAGGTAGTGAAGGTGACATATATGTACTACATCCCACAAAAATGTTGGATATCTTTATTAAACTCTGAAACAACACAAAGAATTAAAAGGTATAGACTTTCACTTATTAAATGAATTTTCAAAAAGAGAGAAGCTGTCATTGGGTCAGTCTTAACTCTCTAGCCTCTGTGATATTAAAAGAAACTGGAGTTCAACAGATTTTCATGTAATGGGGCAGGGTCAAGCAGAACACATTTGTTTATTTCTTATACAGTTAGTCTCACCTCTGGGTCAGTGACTCAAAGTTTATGACAAATGACATATTGGTTTCACTGGCAGTCTCTCACTAATAACAGAGTACAAGAATCTGCACAGCTGTCCTAGAGTAACCTCATAGGAAGACGGGGAAAATGGAACAAATGGCACAATCTGCAGTAATTTTGATGGAGAATTTTTATGTTAAACTTTGACATTTGCCATTGATTTCTTCTATCTTGAGCATTACTTTCCACATTTGTGAAAGCTGAAATGTAATCATTTGCCCATTGCTGTAGGCAGAATTCTAAGATGATCCCCAACAGTCCCCCTTCCCCACCACCACCCCCGTGCACTCTTTATATAATTCTCTCAGGTTACAAATCAATTGATTTTGAGTCAATCAAGAGAGAGATTATTGTAGTGAGCCTGACCTAATAGGACTCCTTAGTGGAGCTGGGCTCTTCCTGAAAGAAGCACGAAGGGGTACATGGAAGAGCCACGAGGCAAGGAACTGCAGGCAGCTTCCAGGAGCTGAGACAGCCACCATCCCATAGCCAACAAGAGAACAGGGGCCTCAGCCCTAAAACACAAGGCATGAATTCTGCAACCACCATATGACCTTGAAAGAGAACCCCAAGCTTCAGAAAGGAACACAATCCAGTGACACATGTAAGACCCAAACACAGAACCCAGTCACACCAGGCCCAGACTTCTGATCCCATGGATCTTCAAGCTAATAAATGGGTGTTGTTTTAAGCTGCAAAGTTTGTGAGAATCTGTTGCAAAGTATTAGAAAATGAAAGTACCCATCAATGCAAATATTATCAAATATGCTAAAAATACTTGAGATATATCTTGCTGGGGTCTTCAGTTGGAGGTTTAATGTAGACAGAATATTGGATACACAATTAGATAAAGAGTAACAGTTCTGTTTGCAGTAATTTATTTTGAACATGTACTAATTTAATAAGGAGCATTTGCTTCCTAATTTCTATCATGACAATTAAATGAGTAATTTGTTAGACAAATTTACCCGAAAAGGAAATCATCCAGAATTGGCTTTGAAATAGTTTCCTCAACTATCAAAAGATCTGATGTTGAAGCCATCCATCTTCCTGTGATATAATTCAGAACCTCTGTTAACACCCATAAGGACCTGGCAGAATCCCTGCTGATTAATTCGGTCTTCATTCCAAGATGGAAAAGAAGTTGTATTTGGAATAATTTTCTTCCTCAAGGGTAAGAACAATCCAATGAGCAAGTTGATTCCTTTTCTTGATTTTACATTTTATTTTGTTTTCTTAAAAGATGAAGGTTTTAAGAAACTTTATTCATATTCATATGCCATTAAGGCATATGAATACAATTCTGTACCACTTTTTATCTTTGCAAAATAATTAAAACCCAAGGAGGGCTTTCCCATTATAAATCTAGTTAGATTTACCCATTTAAAAACATTTTCATGTCAATTTTGTATGGATTAAAAAAAAAATACAAATATAAAACATTTTAAAATTAGATGATTCACAAGTGCCATCTGCTGGTTTTGTCTAGGAATAATACTCCAATAAAACTGATTTACATTCAGAGGACAGAAATAGTGATGCATACACAAGGTCATATTTTTAAAGGAAATGCAATATACTACAGTATCACCATAATGCAATCATATTGAAGTCAAAAAACCCATATAAGAATTGCTCTGTGGTCTCACTAACTGGAGTGATTTTGCTTTTCCTGTGCAATGGTTTCCTTCTACTTTCTGGATTCTATCAGTCTGAGCTGGATGTTTTCCTTTTACCATTTGCTGCTGAAACCCTAACTTGTGAGCCAGCCTTAGAAAGTGAAAGATGTCAGTAGATATAATTTGTGTCTTGTCTCATTCCTGGCTCTGTTTTACTGCTTTACCTGCGGCTTCTTCTTTCTTGTTAGTCTTCTTGCTCTACTGTGTAACAAGTGAGCTTAAAAACATCACCACATCATCTGATTTAAAGAGAGATTGGTTTCCAGACAAACTAATGAAGGAAGCAATCAGAAAAGGAATGACTGAGTGAAAGGAGTTCTTTATTTTTATTTTTATTTTTCTGAGACAGGATCTAGCTCTGTCGCCATGGCTGGAATGCAGTGATGTGACCAGAGTTCACTGCAGCCTTGACCTCCCATGCTCAAGCAGTCCTCCCACCTCAGTCTCCCAAGTAACTGGGACTATGGTTACACACTACCATGCCTGGCTAATTTTTTTACATTTTTTGTGGAGATGGGGTCTCACTATGTTGCCCAGGCTGGTCTCTGGGCTCAAGCGATCCTCCCACCTCAGCCTCCCCAAGTGCTAGGATTATAGGCATGAGCCACTGTGCCTGGCAGAAAGAGGTTCTTTAGAGTAGAAAGTAAGAATCCCAAATTGCAAAAGACACTGCAAAAATGATGCATAGGGAATATAACTGATCTGGTACTTGTCTTTTGGACATGACCATGATGATAGCCCTGGCATGCAGCATTTATACCTCCTTCAAGCATCTGCTTGTTATAATGGTCTTTTTTCATCTTCCATCAGTTTCTGAAAAACTCTGTTAAAAAAAAAGTGTAACTTTCTGGGTGATATATCACTTACTGGATGTGCCACTGAACCTAATGAACAGTATAAAATATACCTGAATGCAAAAACTCAAGTTTTTGAAGTTAAGTTAAACTGCATTACCTAATGTCTTCATCTGTGACGATAAAAGCTTTGCAGAGGGGTTGAGATGTGTTAAGCCAAACAGCGGGGTTCTTCTCCACAGCAGCGGAGACTTGCCCCGTGATTGGCGCAGAGCTTGTGTGCAAAGCACTGGCAACAGCAGATAAAAGGGTCTCATCGTTGCTACCTGGCCCAACTCCTGCAATGAGAAATAAGTGCTAGTTAAAGGAAGTGTCTCAATGTGCTGAGCAAACTTTATGTGACCTAAAACAACTGATATTTTTATATTCATTTGGGATCACATATGTAAAATTGACTAAGACAAAGCAGCAAAGAATATCGTATCTACTTAATAGATATGATACACCAAAGAATTTATATTACAGAAATAGTAACAAAATAGCTGAGCATTTTTTCTTACTTAAAAAAAAATTCTCATTCTTGCTGTCTTCTTATAGCTGAGCATTTTAATAATACTTTACCAACTTTAAAATGCCATTTTCCAAGGTACTAAACTTTTTAAAAGTTGGCTATATTTCCTCAAGCAATGTTAATTATTTTAATGAGGTGAGACCTTGTGAAGCGAGTATACTCAAGCATCCCTTCTAATGTATTCCTAGAGTACTGGTATAGTTTCTCCTTGTGGCTTTTAACATGAATTTCCAGCAATATCTTGACAATTATCTTCTTTGTCTCAGGACTTAAAATAAAAGCCAATGCAAGCTGTACCTGTGGCTTTAACAGCTGTTTTCAAATATCCAAAATCAGAGAATTCATAACTGCACACCTTGATTACTTGTAAGATACTGGCACCATGGCCACATTTAAATGTAATCCTTAAAGTCCTAAACCAGTTTAACTAGTTAAGGCCAACATTTCCAAGAAATAAAAGGATAAAGCAATAATCTAACCATGAATTATGAGGATTTTTGAGCAATCCACAATATATCACGCTTTAGATGGCAAAGTTTTAATACTTGAAAAACAATGCTTCTCTAGAAATTGGAGTTCTCATATAATATGAAAGGTAGACCAGCCACTGAGTTTTCCATCCCAGATCCCACTGGCTGCTGTTGCTGGACCAAAGCGCATCTGTTCCCACTGCTACTTAGAGCACCAGTTTGTGGAGAGAGGGGCAGAAGGAGAGCTGTTAGTTACCCTTTCGGTAAGAGGATGAGAGAGAGAGCAGGTGGTAGGGCCAGATGCTGCTATAATCAGGAAGCTTAAGAAATTCTGTTACTCATCTGCATCTAGCACTAAAAGCAGCACGTGAGTTGACTTCTATGAAGAACCTAACTTAAAGCCAAAATTTTTACACAGAGAAAAATCTAAGATAATATACTACACTGAAGCATCCCTGCAACATACAAGTTTTTCATGTACATTCTGCCTGGGTTTAAAAAAACACAAGAGGTACATCATCCAGCAAGGCATATGACCTTCCAAAACAAAGACCTCTTGTCAGTCATTGCTGAATCCACAGCAGCTGACAAAGTGCCTGGCATGCAGTAGGTACTTAATAAATGTCTGCTCAACTGAACTTAGATAATACCTTGAAGACCTTTGGGTAGTTCCATGGTTTTTATAATTTGTTCTGTTACATCTGATGCACTAAGTCCTTGTAGCCTCTTCTCCCAGAAAAGCTGTAAAGCAAAATATCACTGTTAATAGATACATTCTTGAAACAAGAAAGTAGCGCATCGATGCTGTTGAATAATGAAATTTAAATCATTTCAATCGTTTCCTATAATTTCCTCATTTTTTCCTTATAAAAAGCTAAATGATATTCCAAACATGAATTATTTCAACACCTCATAATCCTCTCAGATGACACTGTTCAAAAAAGATTGTTTTATGTAAACTATTCACTTGTTACAGTACTATAGATGGTTATATGCTGTATCCTATATATAGTTTTTTATAAGGTATCTTCCAAAGAATATAATTTGAATATTTTAAAGATTCATCTGGCATGAAATTTTAATGCTACAACTTATTAGGGAAAAGAAAACAAATTATATTATGTATTATTCCCCTTCATCCAGTATCATTAGAGAAAGAGCTACTCCAATATCTGATTTTTCCAAGACAAGGAAGTTTAGCCCTTTCGCACACTTTAAGGGAGAAAAGATCATTTTTAATGAAAAGTTTTCTAAAATGTTTTAGATGCCTTCTTTATTTTTAAACTGGATGTCACATTCATGAGCAATTCCCTCCCTGCTGCACAGGGCCTGAGTCACCATGGTCACTTAATGGCCCCGAGTCATCATTATGGGCATCAGTGAGCACACTGAGAGGCTCTTCATGGCCTGGGGGCTACCGAGGTTTTTGCTTATTCAAACACTAAATGGTCCAAGACAGTTATGGTTTTCATTTTATATCCTTTTCCTATTTGGTTCTCTCTCCTAGTTAGTTATCACTTTTCACTAATATCACTCATCCATTCAACATATATTTACTGAGCTCCTACTAGGTGCTATGCTCACCCTCCAGATGTGACAGTCATTAAGGGAGACAATGTCACTGTCCTCTAGCCTCATCTCTTTTCTAGTCTGCTTCATATTTACTGCAGCCAAAAAAATCAGATAAAGGAATTCTATAGGACTCTGTACAACTGTCTTTAATCCTGGATGCCAGGGCCTGTTACATAGTTAGTATTGAAAAAATATTTGTGGGAATGACTGAAAATGGGAGCAACTGTACTCAGCGTGAGGATTTGCAGACACACAAACCCATGCTGAAATCTCAGCTGCAACCCTCTCTCTCTCTCTCTAGATAGACGACTGTGGACAAGGTCTATAACCTCTTCAGAAGCTTCACTTTATTTCCTCTTCTATATATGTGGCAACAATGGCTATCACAAAAGATTACTATGGGAGTTAAATAAGGTAATATGTACAAAGCATCCCTTATATACTAGGCACAAGATTTATTGCATTTGCTTTTAGCAAACTGTGGCCACTCTGAGGGCTTTTGGGGCTTGTATTCTGACTTCCGGATATATGTAAAGTATCAGATAATTGTCCTCCAGACAAATGAGAAGATATAGTAGTGTAATTCTATTTATGTCAGAAGAGCAATATGCTGAATTTGTAATAAGCTCAATGCTACCACCAAGAGTAACCTTGCAACAGAATGCTTTACTCTCCTCTGAAGGCCTTTGGTATATGGTAACATCTTCTTATGTCTCCTTCCCTGCTAATCACATTATCAGTAGCATATGTTGTCAATACAAACAGGTCAACAATACGAAGATATAAATATATTAATCATCACGGATGAAAAGTAGTAAGGGGAAGGTAATAATTGAGGAATGTGATAAACGTTCCAAGAAAACCTGCCTGCTTTCTCTTTGCTGGTTGGTGGTATAACATCACCTGTGTTTTGAATATCACAGCTATAGGAAAAAAAAAAAAAAAAAAAACCCAGTTAAATTTTTAATGTAACACTATCCGGGAGAATTAGTAAGGATAAGATTAGTAAGTGCTTTTATAATTAAATATAAACATTTATATATATATATATGTGTATACATACACAATGTAATTATAAAAGCACTTATTAATCTCATAGTCATTGATTTGCAAAAATAAATCAGCACTACCAAATAAAAGCATGGGAATTATGAACAGATACAGATTTTAATATTTTACATCTAAAAGTTCCAATTCCAGACATTAAAATAATAATTTTTTTATTCTATCTTTTTGTTTTTTTGAGATGGAGGCTTGCTCTGTCTCCCAGGCTGGAGTGCAGTGGCACAATCTTAGCTCACTTCAACCTCCGCCTCCCCGATTCAAGCAATTCTCCTGCCTCAGCCTCCCAGGTAGCTAGGACTACAGGCACAAGCCACCACACCTGGCTAATTTTTTGTATTTTTAGTAGAGACAGGGTTTCTCCATGTTAGCCAGGATGGTCTCAATCTCCTGACCTCGTGATATGCCCACCTTGGCCTCCCAAAGTGCTGGGATTACAGGCACAAGCCACCACACTTGGCCCTATTCAATCATTTTTAATTCTTAACTTTTAAACTTCTATCAGTAACAAGGAAAGCAATACAAAAATTTATAAATAAAAATTTAGTAAAAATAAATCCTGGATTGAAAGACAAGTATACGGCTCTAGATTATATCACGTCCTGGTACCACCACATGTCATCTGACAGCCCTCACCTACAGCTAAAGTTAGAATCTGATATGTGTGGATGTCCTCTTTAGAAGAGAGGACATAAGAAACGAAGATTTTGCATATGCTCTTTCAATAGTAAAAGCAACATTTCTGGAGTCCAGGAACAAAAACATAAAATTGTTATACCATGAAAAAAAAAATATATATATATATATATATTTATGTATGCATATTTTGTGTGTGTGTGTGTGTGTGTGTATTTATCTTCTCCACCACCAAACCAGGGGAGAAAGGGGAAGTGAAAAAAGTCAAAAAGGAAAGGAGGAGGCCAGTTTAAGAAAAGAAAACACTTACGCCAGGCGCGATGGCACGTCTGTCTGTAATCTCAGCACTTTGGGAGGCTGAGGCGGGTGGATCACCAGAGGTCAGAAGTTCAAGACCAGCCTGGTCAACATGGTGAAAACCCATTTCTACTAAAAATACAAACAATTAGCTAAGTGTGGTGGCACACACCTGTAACCCCAGCTACTCAGGAGGCTGAGGCAAGAGAATTGCTTGAACCAGGGAGGCAGAGGCTGCAGTGAGCCAAGATGGTGCCACTGCACTCCAGCCTGGGCAACAGAGTGAAACTCTGTCTCAAAAAAAAAAAAAAAACTCTTAAGTGGTCAAGGTCACTTCCTCTCCAACCTTTCCACCACTTACTTAAAGCTAAGAAGCTCACCTAATTTCACTTAAAAATGAAACAGTCCTCAGGAGGTAAATGTTTACATCTCAGTATGTTCCTAAGTCATCTTTCTGTATATCCATCTTCTTGGATTCTTCCCTGTTTTGTCTGGGTGGGGGACAAGGGCAAGGATTCTTTGTATTTTAAAATGCATTTTAAATGTACATGCAACAGGCATTATGCTAAGTGAAAGAAGTCAGTCTTTCCCACTGTGTGTACCTCCACTTCTATGACACCCTGAAAAGGAAAAGCTATAGGAATGGTTGCCAGAGATTGGGATGGAGGGGAGTCTGACAACAAAGGCTCAGCACAAGCAACTTCTTTGGGGTGCTGGGACTGTACTCTCTGGGTTTTAATACACTAAGACTTTATCCAGCTTATACAATGACCATTTTCTTTTCTTTCCAAGCCTGTTCCTCATGGTCCAATATGCACTATCACCCTTTCTCAAGCCTACTGCAGCTTTATTACCCCACCTACTTTCTAGTCAACTTGCACTAAATATAATCTAATAGTCGGTCAGCTCCTCTCACCAAATTCCATGGTCTTCTCTCATTACCTTGGGCCACTTTATAGCCTTCAGTGCTTTGGAGGGACATGGGGAAGAAAAGGTCTTCCTTTGCCTAAGTTTAAAAATTAAAAATTTCCTGATCTACTCACTTAGGTGAGCAGGTTTATCCTACACGATTCTGTTCACTTGGAGGTCTCCCCGCTCTATTACTTTCTCAACCATTACGAGTCCAAAGACGGTAATATTCAAAAGATGAGAAATATTCAAAGTATTCAAAATATTTGTAAGGAGTCCCCCTCTATGATGGCTACCTAGTCTTTTGCACCACACTTCATAAGCACTACCGCTGTCATAAATCCTAACCTACTCACTGAAAATCTGATTTCCCCTGCCAAATCTAGTGGTTTTCTCAGCTTAATCTTGCTGCCTGGTGTGAGGCCAAATAACCAATGAATAGACTATGTATATGGAACAGTGATATAATATTTGGAGAAGCTCCCCAAATGTGCTATCACCCTTAGTTACTACATCTCCCTCTAGTCCTCACTAACCAGACCCTCTGAGTACATCTAATATCTTGTTCTCTTTGTCATCTTCCAGTATATTACAACATTGGCTAGCTCCACATGCGTTATCACCTTGTAACACCAACGGTCTGGGCAATGCCCTATCCAGGCAATCAGCTGACTGAAGGAGAAACATAAGATGGAATTAAAAGTCACTTAAAACCACCAAAGTACCTAAAATATAAGTGACAGTGCAGAGCATCTTTGGAGAAACCATCCTAGTAGTCACTGGAGTTCATCTCTACACCTTTTCTCTTCACAGTTCTCCTAGTAAGTATATCCAGGGCATCAACGGAAGCACAGCTGCATGGACTTTACCCCACTTAGTGTCCCGGAGAACAAACATGAAGGTGTATTACAAAAACTGCTTCTTTAGTGAGATCAATGATCAAATCTGTTTACTGAAAGTAAAACAAACCCACGATAGCATTTTCTTTTCGTAATTGTTATGTATTTAACTTGGGCTTGGAGGGATTTGTTCAACTTGCCTTATGAAGAATATCCAAAGAGGATGAGAAAGAAACAGGGTCACAAACAACTCTTTGCCACCATTCAGAGACACCAATCCCTATTCTGATGCTCTGGGAACTGAGGCCGATAATGTTTATTATTATTTACTTCCATCATCCTGAGCTTATTAATATTACTCTGAAAAGATTTGTACTCTTTAGTGAAGAACAAAAGAGATGGTTTGTTAGGAAATGGTAATTTGAGGATCAACAATATTCAACAAATACTCTTTGAATGCCCATGATATGCAACGTGTTTTTCTGGCACTGGGGATGCTTGGTAGGATAATCGGCAACTGCTGCCTTCCTTCCAGGAGCTGTTTGGTGGAAAACAAGCAAACCTCTACAAGGCTGACTGCAATAATGAAGATACAAAATTAACTTCAATTTGGGAGAATCTGGAAAGGCTCCTAGGAAGAATTAGCCCTTGAAAATTGTGTAAGAAATTCTATAGGCATGGAGAAGAGAAACGACTATTCCAATCCAGGAAATCGGACAGGCAAGGAGGTGAGAGCGTGCAGGTCGGTGTTTCTAAAGATCTTATAGAGAATAATAACCGAGGTGGCTTATTTTAAATATATATTCCAAGGTCTCATCCCCAGAGATTCTATTCAAAAGATCTGGTATTAGAGAGCTAATTTTTTTTTTTTTTTTTTTTTTTTACAAATACCTTAGGTGATTCTGATGCAGGTTCAAGGTATAAGAAAGACTGATGAGGTTCGCGGTATAAGAAAAACTAATTCCCAAATTGAAGTTAGTTTTGTATCTTCATACATATATTCTTCATAAGACAAGTGTGTTAAAAGAATGGTAGTATGTATGTAGTGGGGGATGTAGTGACCATCAAGATCTCCAAGTTTTATTCTTAATTATGCTTAGGATTTAAAAAATATTATATCCTCTTCCTTGCAAACAAGAAGAAGACATTTGCCTTTCTATTATTTCATTGCAGAAGGAGATATGTTGAAGTTTATTTTAAAGTAGAGCTGGCCAGGAACAGTGGCTCACACCTGTAATCCCAGCACTTTGGGAGGCCGACGAGGGCGGATCACAAGGTCAGGAGTTCGAGACCAGCATGACAAACATAGTGAAACCCCGTCTCTACTAAAAATACAAAAATTAGCCGGGCATAGTGGCACGCACCTGTAATCCCAGCTATTCAGGAGGCTGAAGCAAGAGAATCGCTTGAACCCGGGAGGCAGAAGTTGCAATGAGCCAAGATTGCATCACTGCACTCCAGCCTGGGCGACAGAGCGAGACACCATCTCAAAAAAAAAAAACCAAAAACAAAAGTAGAGCTAATAGTTTAGGTATAAATCAAAAAAGGGCTTACCCAATGTTCTGTTTTACCCAGTGAAACTATGCCTAGTCCTACTCTCTTGATGAAATAGCAGGAGGAGGAGGAGGAGGAAAACTACCACTTAGCCATCAGCACCTTTCCATAGGCCTGGCACTGTGCTAAGTGCTTTCTGTACAGAAATTCAGTTAAATTTTCCTGCAGCATTTTGGAGAAGATATTACTCCCATTTACAGATAAAGAAACAGAAGCATGGGGAAATTAAATAACTTACACAATTAATCAGTGGTGCAGCTGGAATTGAAACTCAGGTCAGTGTGATTAAACAGTCCTTCTCTTAACAACAAAAGCTCTGAAACAGCATTCACATGTTTAGCTCTTGGTAGGTTATATAGTACAAGCCTCAGACACTCCTACTTATGCCATCAAAGACTGTTGATAATAGATCAGTGAATTTTAAGAGAACTATCAAATTACTCTTAATCCATTTAACTCCTAAGTAATAGATACTGTGTAAGTCATCAACTGTAAGTGATCTATGCCTGATGCCTGCCTCTTTCTTACACAGAATTAAGAAGACAGCTTGTTAATATATTGAGGCTAAAACCAGCATAGAGTTTTATGGGGATATCAAATTGTCATGAGAAGTAGCTCACATGATAAAAAATAAAGAATTGGCATAACATATATTCTCTGCAAATTAGCTTTCTTAGATCACAATTTTGCAAATATCAATCACGTAGAACATGAAATTTTTATTTGGTGGACAGAAATTAAAGAGACTCCCCTACTCCAAGAAAACACTTCCAGATAAGTGACACTAACAACGTTATGGGAGCAAGTATTTCAGAAAATGGAAAAAGGGTGTGATTTGTGTATATAACTGAAGGCTTTTGAACCTTTTCTGTAAGAATACTGTTTCAGATTAATTATACTAATAGCTACTTCTCATGACCACATGGAAAAGCATCTACACCATATATCCTAGCATTATTTTCATCAGTCATTATATTCAATTTGAAAAGTACTGATGTGTCTCTGCTGTGTTTAAAAAAAAATCACTAGACAAAACGAGACTGACTTTCCATGTATACTCATGACCTCAACTTGACAGTCAACCCTGAGGTCAGGAATATCTAATGTATTAGCAGATGAATGGAATTGGGTTTTAGAATCTGACCAAACAATTGCTTTTTCACTAGCTTTATAAACTTGGACAATTGACTTCTCTAAATTTCGGTTTCATATTGTATAGAATGGGACAATATAAGCAATCTGAAAGGGTTATGGGAACAAAATGAGGAGGTTTTTATAAACACTTGAACACGCCCAGTACATAGCAACTATCATTTTACTATTTTGTTTCACCTGTGGCCTGTAGCACACTGCTGATCATACAATAGCACTTAATAAGTAGTTGGTCATTTTATTAAAATTGGTAAGCATAAACAAAGTAAAAATAATCAATTCTGAAAGGTAAGTATTAGCAAATGAAGAGTCTGAGCACAAGAATATGAATCTGCCCTTCCCTCCCTTCCCTTTTAGCTGGGGACTTCTTGCTACTACAAATGTTTTTAAATTCTTCCTCTTCCTCCTCTCCTCCAAGCCAGACTGCCTCTCACCTGGACCTAAGGTCGGTTGGGAGTACTTTGGTAAACAGTACTGGCTGTATAATTTACTGGGCCCAGAACAAAATAAAAATGTGAGACCTCAGCTGGGCGCAGTGGCTCACACCTGTAATGCCAGCACTTTGGGAGGCTGAGGCAGGCGGATCACAAGATCAGAAGTTCAAGACCAGCCTGACTAACATAGTGAAACCTCGTCTCTATTAAAAATACAAAAGTTAGCTGGGAGTGGTAGTAGGCACCTGTAATTCCAGCTACTCAGGAGACTAAGGCAGGAGAACTGCTTGAACCCAGCAGGCAGAGGTTGCAGTGAGCCAAGATCGTGCCACTGCACTCCAGCCTGGGGGACAGAGTAAGACTCCATCTCAAACAAACAAAAAAGAGACTTGTTAAAAATATATTAAGAATTTCCAGGGTACAGCAGAACACTAAACCAGCCATGGGCCCTTCCTTCTAATTGAGGCACTCTTGTAAGCACAAGGTCCTGTGTAACTGCACAGGTCACATGCCCACGAAGCTGGCATTGGTGGCAAGTACAGGGCAGCAGTAGAAAGAAGGAAAGACGAGTAGAGAAAGGAGATCCCTGTGCTGTGCAGCAGTACTTAAGGAAAGGCTGGGATGTAATCTCATCCTGAAACTTTCTTAAAAAGAGAACAACAGAAAACAATTCTGGCTGGATCTATGCAATACAAAGGAACCTTCCCTTAACTCCTCATTAAAATAACGCAAGGATTTTTCATCCCTGTCGTTTCTCATTGGGATGAACAGACTGCCAAGGCTCTCCACAATGGAACAGTGTGGGTAAGGAAGGCTGGAATACCAGGGAATGAGGAAACCATCATGGGGACGAAAGGACTGAAGCCTAGAGGAGGATCAGAATTCTGCTTTATTTAAAGTCCAGTGGAGAGCATGGACAGCTTTTAATTAAGATTTCCTAAAACTATAATTTTCCTGTTATTTTTAGTCCATCTAGTTCCATGTTGTGATGATAGTAAAGCCCTTAGAAAAACCTCAAAAGAGCTGTGAGCTTGTTTCAAGAATAGAAGGTGGGAGAGAATCAGGGAACACAGACTATATTCCTACACTGCAATGAATCAAAAAAGGAAAAAACAACCCTAACCAGTAGCAACTATCTGGAGCAGAATTCCTCAGTCTCGACATTCTTGACATTTGGGGGTAGATGATTATCAACTTGCTTGGTTTCTACCCGCAAGATGTCAGTAGAACCACCCTAGTTGTGACAACCAAAAACTGTCTCTGGACATTACCAAATGTGCCCAGGTAGGAAGGTGGGGAGTGGGTAGTAAGAGGAAATGGGGAAAGCAAAATCATGTCTAGTTGAGAACCACTGGTCCAGAGAAAGAAAAAAAGGATAGGGATATAGGAGGTTAATAAAGGCAGGCACCCAGATCTCACAGCAGAAACAGAAAGGAGGGCCCCCGCCAGCATGCACCAGCACTGCAAGCTGCTCTCTCAGTTCTCAGCAGTGTCTCTCCCAGCTTCTCATTCATGACCTTAGAAGAACCAATCTAAATGCCTAAGAGGCAGGTGCTTTCTTTTTATTGTCAGACAACTAGGAGTGGTAGAAAGCCCGGTCATTCTGGAGAGTAAGATAAAGCACAAGTAAGAGAAACGTTTCAGACCTCAGAAAGCTGTTAGTCAACGTATTTGCTGCTAGAAATGTGGTTGTAATTATTTTTAATAATTCAGATATACTTTAGATTACATGGTCTTTTATAGGTGGGTCTGGGACACTAGCGCCATTTATAATATCATTTCTATTGGAAGATGTAGGGTTCCAAAATAAAATTTTATATCACAACCTGTAAACTAGAACGTGCCTATATATAGAGATTTTAAAAGGGGCTCTCTTATTTACCACAGGATCGGGGTTCCCACACATGTGAGAATCTGTCACTGACTACTGAGAAAAGCACAGCTCCATTTAGAATAACTTTAAGTGTTCAAATGTAGGGACAGTAGCAAAATAGAACAGACAATTTATTTGGGACATGTTAATTTCCATAAATTAGCATGTAGCTATCAGTAGGCCTGGCTAATTCTTACATAAAAACCAGAGAAAATTCACCAAACCGAGGCACACAAAAACTTAAAACTTATTTTAGTCCTCATGCATTGTCTTAAAATGCATTTTCCTTTTTGAAATTATAATCTCCATTAGAACAAAAATGGCCAGAGAAACATGCTGAATTTCAATAACGAAACTAAGGGAAGTTCATCTAAAACTCCTATATATCCAAACTCCTGGTGTTTAATTGTTTATTTTAGACACCATAAGCTATATATTAACCCCCAAGCCAAGAAGCCTATAGAGCGACCTCAGAACGACTAGAAAAGCCAGGCTAGAAGCTTGAAGGTCTAGAGCCTCTGTGAACCTCATTTTTTCTACTTCAGATCTCCTTTCATTTTAGAGAAATAAGAATCCTGCTGCCCTTCTAAGATTATCCCACCACTTGCACTCTTGATCACATCTTCTACCTCCTCCTGATCTTGCCCCATCAATCTGCCCAACTTCTCTTCTCACATTTTTCATTTTTCCCTCCCTCTCCTGGGACTTCTTCCTTTGAAGTGGCAAATGCACTAGAACACTGACAACTTAAAACATGTCCTTATTCACACTGCTTCCCCCTCAAACCATCTTTATCTTCCCCTCCCACTACTAGAGAGACCTTCTGTCTTATTTCCTCACATTCTATTCACCCTTTTCCTTCTAGCCCAGGCTCTGCCCCTCGTATTTATATTAACACTGACCTTGCCCAAGGTCACAGTAACCTCATTACCAAATCCAATGCCCAGTTCAAGCCTCCCCTGTCCTACTTCATTGATACATTCGCCTGCTGTCAGGGGACTGAGGACCTTTCATGATGGCTGTCTTTATATTTCTGTATTCTTTGCTACCATTAAGCAACAAATTAAAATGTCTAACATTAATAGTCAAAAACTTAGACTATAAGCATTTCTTTTTTCTAATGAAAAAAATTTAAATGTATAAGATACGTGATATACTTTTTAAAGTATATGAGGACAAAAGTGTTAATGCTTTAGTTACCTCAAAAATCTCACCATTTTAAGAGTTTTATCTGCAATCTACATCCGTCAAGAGCAAGATGCTAGACACAAAATTAGCACTCAGATGTTTGTGGGATGCATTTCTGGCTAAGTAGAGGGAGGACAGGGTGATAGAAAGTACTGGTTTGGCAGCTAAATGCTTTAATCCTGGCTCAAACACTAAATAGATGTGTTTGGGCAAAGCACTTAATCTCTTTGCATATATTTTCACTAGTAAACCAGAAATTCTAATAACTGTCAGATCTCTCTCAGTGTATCAATACAGGAATAAAATATGAGAAAGTTCTTCGAGAATACAAATCTTTTATCAAATTGCTCAGAATTTTTTTCTAATGTTAGGAATCCATAAATTCGATGAATATCTTATTCACTTTCATAAGGCATTTACTAAATCTAATCAAATAATAGAGACTGTTGTCACATAATTGTCCATTAAAGCAAAACCCAGAAAGTGTGTACTTTCTAGTCATTCTCAAAGAGCTAAATATACAAGACACTGGGTTAGGGCTACATGGATGAATGGCGTTTCTTGCCAAGAAGAAATTCACTGTCCAGTTTATAAATTGCTTTATTTCAATATTTGAAATAAAGCAGTTTATCTTTTTTTTTTTTTTTTTTGCTGACCATAACTAGACAATTCAGTTATTGTCTAGTTACGGTCAGCCAAAAAAACAAAGATCCCAATGGTACTATAAGATTACTTCAAGGCAACCCCATATAGTATCTGAATTGTCTAGTTATGGTCGGCAAAAACAACTTAACTTAAATACCATGGCCTGCAAACATCAAAGATCAAGTATGAGCTATCCTCTTATTTTGTAAGGGTGGTCTAAGAAGAAAGAGCTGGATAATGACAAGAAAATTATTGCATAAACCAAGGAAAAGCTTCCTTCCTGTGGCTGTGCAAACTACAATGTGATCTCTTGCTAAAGCAAAAGATAATTTGGGCTAAACAGGATGGATGAATAAAGCAAAGGGCAAGTCTCAGGGTTCGTGGAGAGGTACAGTAACCATTTGCTGTAGTTATTTGTCTAAATTTTGCCATGAATACTCTCTAACTTACACACAGTGAGCATATAGTACTCGTCAAGTACCTAAAAAAGAACAATTATCCTAAGATGACTATGGAATGAGTATCATTCATGGTGCCTAGATTTTTCACGTACTCCTCCACAGAAAAAGTTATAATCATTTTCTTATTGATACATAAGTTCATATGGAACTTAGATGTGCTCCTTCAATACTTTTCACATATTTGTCACACATCAGTGTACTTGGAATTATTTGTTTAGTGTTGGCTTTTCTTATTAGATTCAAAGTTTTATGAGGATGGGAACATGTTCGACTTTTTATATAGCATCTGTTAATCAGCAATATATGCTGCGGAATGAATGAATTGATGATTTCAAAACCCACTCAATTTCAGGAACTTTGATCTCTAATAGATAATCTCTAATAGATCATTAGTTGTTTATAAGAAGATACACCCTTAAGAAAAGCTTTCTTGAAACTAATTTCAGTAGTGTAAGTTAATTTCTACTCTTTTTGTAGGACACTAACAGATGCTATTTTCTTTTCTTTACGTTTTTTTTTTTGAAACAGGGTATCACTTTGTTGCCCAAGCAGGAGTCAGGCATGCAGTGGGCATGATCATAGCTCACTGCAACCTAGAACTCCTGAGCTTAAGGAATCCTCCTGCCTCAGCCACCTGAGTAACTGGGACTACAGGCCCAAACCACTGCGCCAGCTAGTTTTTAAAAAATCTTCCTGTAGAGATGGAGTCTCATTTTACTGCCAGGCTGGCCTCAAACTCATGGCCTCAAGTAATCCTCCCATCTCAGCCTCCCCAAATGTTAGGATTACAGGCATAAGCCACCATGCCCAGCCATTCTTCCTTTTTAATACCAATAAACTGACAAATAGAGTACATATGCACTATTTAGAATATGACATTAATCAGCTACTAGAATTAAAATCAGGTTACAAATCCTCAAAATTATCAGAAGTATACATGCAAGTGAAAAACCCAGACCACAGAACAAAAATAGAAATATCAAAAAATAATGACAAAATATTAACAACAGTATTTAAACACAGTGATAGAATTAAGACCAAACATATCTATAATAGCAATAAATGTAATGGTAAACTCACCAATTAAGAAAAAGACCTTCAGATCATATTTTTAAACAAATAAAAAAACTCAACTATATGTTTTATGCAAGAGACAGAAAAATAAAGAGACTCAGAAAGCTGGAAATAAAAAGGAAGTGCAAAGAAATACAGGCATTAAAAAAACAAAGATCCCAACAATACTATAAGATTATTTCAAGGCAACAGTGTCAAATAAGACGAGGCATAATCCATTATAAAGGAGTATCTTCTATAAAAGAAATGTTTTCTTATAAAAAGAAATTTGACAGAATTGGATTTGAATTTGAAGGAGGAAAAGCTCGTATACAGACTGAGTTCAAAACTTGTTAGGAAAGATCTCTCCAATACTTCATTCCACTTTTCATTTGGATACTACCAATATCAGAAAAAAGAATATCACAATAGATATTGCAAACGTTAAAAATATTACTAGAGATATATAAGCAACCTTATGCCACTAAATTTGAAAATTATAAAATGCACAAATTCCTAGAAAAACACATGATAAAAACTAGAAAGAGAAAATAGAAAATATGAATACTCTTCCACGTACCTATTTTAAAAATTGAAGCCTGAGCAACATAGTGAGACCCTATCCCTACAGAAAGCAGCAAAATCTAAAAACTAGTCAGCGTGGCAGTGTGCACCTGTAATCCCAACTACTCCAGAGGCTGAGGTGGGAGGCTCACTTAACTCCAGGAGAGCACGGGTGCAGTGAGCTGTGATCACACCATTACACTCCAGCCTGAGTGACAGAGCAAGACCCCGTCTCAAAAACAAAGAAAAAAATTAAGTCTATAATTTTAAATTTTTCCATAAAAAAACTACTCTGAGATGACTTCCCAATTAATTATTCCAAAAAGAAAATTTTTTGTGTGTTTTAAAAGAACTAATTTTACACAAACTCTTCCAGAGAATATAAGAAGAGGAATCACCTCTGAGCTCATTTTACAAAGCCAGAAAAACCTTGATACTAAAGCTTGAGAAGAAAATTACAGGAAAAGAAAAATGCATGTCAATTTCAAATATGAATATAAATGCAAAACATCTTAAACCTAATAACAGCAACTCTAAACAGTGATAAAAATCATAATATATTACAAGCACACTAGGCTTACTCCAAGAATTCTAGATCTGTTTAACATTCAAAAACATCAAGCAGTGAAATGAATCACATAAACCAATCAATATGATACACTGTATTAACAGAATAAACAATAAAAATTATTTGATCACTTAACTAGGTAGAGGAAAATAATTTGATATAATTTAATACCCATTCATGAGAAATACTCTTAGTGAAATAGAAATAGAAGCAAATTTCCTTAATCTGACAAAGAGTATTTACAAAAAAGCCTACAGCAAGTATCATGTTTAATGGAGAAACATTAAAAATGTTCCCGGTATCATGAATGAGACTAGAATATCTGTTATCGTCAATTCTACTCAAGATTGTATTGGAAGTTCTAACCAGTAAAATAAAACAAGGACAAAAATAATCAAAGGTTAAAGATCGCTAGGAAAGAAAGAAAACTCTCACTGACAGATGACATGTTTATTAACATGTGAAGTCCAAAAGAATCACAGACTACTTAGTAATTTAGAAAGATAACTAAATTCAGAGTCAATATACAAAATTGATTTATTTCTAATATTAGCAAAAGATAATTAGAATATAAAAATTTTATAAATGATACCATTTATAGTAACATAAAATATCTAAGAATCAATTAAAGATGTATAAGATCATTAGACTGAAAACTATAAAACTTTAATGGAGGAATATATAAGATTTGTGGACTGTAACACTTAATATTACAAAAATATTAACTCCTCCCTGCTGATCCACAGATTTATATCCTAGCAGCATAAGGAAAATATCATTGATGGGCATGTGGCAGAAATTTTAAAATCAGAAAAGGTTAACTATAATTATATTAGAAAACCTAACATACAGTTATTACGATTAAAAACAACAAAGAATTATGACAGAAAAGAGTGGTGATGACAGGGCATTACTTACCCTACCCAGAAAAAATTTCATTCATAATAATGTAAACCCTGACTATTTAACCTATTTACCTAAAATTATGATACATCTAGGTTGGAAGCATGATGGCAGAGAGAGAGAACTATGTAGTCACCTATCCTTAGGGAAAGTAAAGAAATAATGACTAAAATCAACAAAGACATAGCCTAATAAGTATATTAATTAGAAATATGAAGAGAATTATAAAGAGATATGATAAGAATTACGAATAAATGTTTCTGGCAGAGACTAGAAGACTTAACTGTAGTAATAAACTACTGTTTTGAGAAGTCGTTTTTAAAAACACTATTTGATTTTTTTCATCTGTATTCCTATTACTTAGAGGAAAAAAAATTTCACAGATCCTTTTACATGACAGCTGTCATGTTTTTAAAATGAACTAGAAAAATACATTATAATTATTGGTAACTATGAATGAACAGTCTATGCATTCCTTAATTTTTTCTTTTCTTTTCTTTTGAGACAGGGTCTCATTCTGGAGTGCAGTGGCCTGATCTCAGCTCACCACAACCACTGCCTCCTAGGTTCAAGCAATTCTCATGGTTCAGCCTCCCAAGATGGGACTATAGGCGTGTGCCACCACGTGTGGCTAATTTTTGGCATTTTTAGTAGAGATGTGTTTTCACCATGTTAGCCAGGTTGGTTTCTAACTCCTGGCCTCAAGAGATCTGCCTGCCTCAGCCTTGAGCCACTGCATCCAGCCTCATTCCGTAATTTTTAAAAATTCACATATGATGTTTCAATTGCAATTCTTCCCTCCATACAGACTGACCATATCTCCAGACTCTCTTGGGCTCCAACCCATCATCTTTTACTAGCTGAACATGCAACAATGACTTTAAGAGCCTAAATTTTCTAATATTCAAATTCATATTTTATTATTATTTAAAAATACTGAGCTACCCGTTAGTATGTCCATATTTCTGTCAGTGACATCATTCTCCCGGTCACTTTATTCTAAGATTCTTCATATAGGTAGAGTTGATAAGTCAATAAATTTTGTCAATTATTTTATGACCAGCATAAAACACACCCTTATCATTTATGCCCTAACTTCCTGTAAGAGTTTCTTCAATAATCTCCTAACCCTGTCAGTCCTCATACTACATACCATTGACAGACTAAAACTTCTGTCTAGAATGTTCCTCCATACTTCTCTGCTTTTGAAGACCACATGCTCTCTCACTCTTCTGGTGTTTTTTCATTGCACTTATCACAACATGATACATTATGTAAACATGCATTTGTCTGACTCACTTCCTGTCATCACACTAGATGGAAAGTTCCATGAGAGCAAGGCCTTTGTCTTGTTCACTCCAGTATCCCACTGTTTAGAAAAGTACAAGGTAAAGGCTCAAAAATAATTTTAATGGATGAATAATTTGATTCACTAATTAAACAAGTTTACACAGTAAGTACTTACATAATGGAGAAATGTGGAAAAGCAATGAATAGCCTAATACAGTTGTGATCAGAAAAAGAAAGACGAACACTAAGGATGGTCTCTAAATCCAAACTTGGTAAATCAGAAGGTTTCTGAATAGAAGAAGTGACATCTAAGTTCTTGATAGAACTTGAGAGATGAGTAAGAAATAGGCAACTGAAGGCAGGAAAGGGAACAGCATGAAATTCGATTGGGGTATGCAAGGGTCAGGGGTAGGGGATGAATAGCATATTCAAAAACCTGAAAAATGTTCCATATGTAGAATAAGAGAACAAGGTGAGGCCAGAGAGGTAAGCAAAAGCCCTATCATGAAGGGCTTCGTCAGTCATGTTAAAGTGTTCTGAATCTACCCTAAAAGCTACCAGAAAGCACTGAAGAGTTTTCAGCAGTATAACGCTATTAACACTATTAGACCATCATCCCAGAGGAACGCCTGGCTGCAATATGAAGAGCAAAGTTAGGGAATAAGACAAGAAGCACTTGCGCCTAGGAGTTCAAGACCAGCCTGGGCAACACAGTGAAATTCCATCTCCATAAAAAACACAAAATTAGCCAGGCATGGTGGTATGTGCCTGTGGTCCCAGCTACTCAGGAGGCTGAGGTGGGAGCATCACTTGAGCCCAGGAGGTTGAGGCTGCAGCAAGCTGTGATTGCGCCACTGCACTCTAGCCTGGGTGACTAAGCAAGACGCTGTCTCCAAAAAAAAAAAAAAGACAAGAAGCAGAGAGAGAGATGAGATGAAATAATGAATGATAGTTACCTGGCATCAGAATGGAGGAAGTGAACATTCAGGAGGTAGGATCAACAGGACTTGCTGGCTAACTAGATGCTTGGGGTGAAAGATGGGAAGAGTCGAGGATGATGCTTGGGTTTCCAGCTTAGGCAGCCAAGTGGACAATGGTCTTTTCACTGAGATAAAGCATATCTAATAAAAGGCAGATTTGGTTGGATGATAAAGGAGTTTAGACAGATAAAGAGATAAATTACAGGTGCTGGTGAGACTTCCCAGTGAACAATGTTAGTAGGTGAATTGACACAAATGACTGAAGCTCAGGATGAAGACATAAATTTGGGGATCATTAACATATGGATGATAACTGAAGCCATGGGAATGAATGAAATCACCCCTGGAGGGTTTACATACAAAAAACAATGCATAGTATTCCCTGAGAAACCTCTCGACATTTTAAAAGGCAGATAGAGACAGAAGAACCTAAGGGGACTGAGAAAATAGAAAAGTATAGAGGAAAACCAAGAAAGTATAGAGTCAAAGAATAAAAGTTAATGTTTCAGAAAGAGGGGTAGTCACATTGTTTAATGTTAAAGCAGGGCAAGAAATTTATAGACTGAAACTTGTCCATTCTGTTTAACAAAGAACATCAGCAATCCTGATAAGAACAGTTTCAGTGAGAACAAAAGCCATTATTTCAGAGATATAAACATTGAGTCAGAGGTAAAGCAGATTGTAAATGCACACAATGCCAAGAAGTTTGACTTTAACAAGAAAAGAAAGAGAACAAATGCTAAAGGGGGAGGAGTAAGGTGTATAATTTATTTTAAGATGGGTGGATTTGAATATATTTAAATGTTTTGGGGAAGAAGCCAGTTTAGAGACAGGTTGAAGATAAACGGTAACTGACATACTCCATTGGATGAGGTCTCTGAGAAGGAAGGAGGGAGTGCATCTGCGGAGTACAAATGTTGGAATTAGCTTTCGGCCACCAGGAGATACCTTTAAGTTCAGTTCAGATGGGTAATCTAAAAGCTATTCCCTAGTTAAAAATGATCTAAATGTTTGTCATTTTCAAATTTTAACACAAATGCCTCAGTCTATTTAATTTTACACATGTTGAAATAAATATAAATTTAAAATAAAATACCCTTTTAAACTACTGAATTACCCGCCCCCCAAAAACAAGTACTAATAATACTGAAAGCTATAGAAAACTGGTCCTCAACTCCAGGGCCACAGACAGGTACCAGTCCATGGCCTGTTAGGAGCTGGGCAGCACAGCAGAAGGTAAAGCATTACCACCTCAGCTCTACCTCCTGTCTCATCAGTGGCAGCATTAGATTCTCACAGGAGCATGAACCCCATTGTGATCTGCGCATGTGAGGGATCTAGTTTGCACACTCCTCATAAAAATCTAATGCCTGATGATCTGAGGTGGAATGGTTTCATCCCAAAACCATCCCCCTCCCCCTCATCTGGTCCACGGAAACATTGTCTTCCATGAAACCAGTCCCTGGTGCCAAAAATGTTGGGGACTGCTGCCACAGAAGGTAAGCTGAAACTGGAATGGATGTAACTTCTTGATAGTCTTTTAATTTGGTATAACCCTTTGGAAACCAATTTCCTAGTATGTATCAAAAATGTAAATATTCACACTAATTATATTTCTGGGAATCTAGCCCAAGGAAACACAAATTATTGCTACAAAACATTTTTTACATTTTAAAAATATGTCCTGCATATATCTCACGCCTTTTCTAAAGATTTCTTCAAGCCTCCTAGCAACAGTAACCTCACTTTCCTTGAACACCTATAGCACTTTCCTGTATTACTCTACTATTTGTTTGGCACTTCGTATATGGCATCTTCCCAACATTACCCAGAGTAATATTTTTAAGTGTTATAGGACACATCCTCTATTTTCTCTGTCCAGGCAGCCAATTTTTCTGTCCAGAGCAAAGGAATATAATATCCTCCATGAGACTCTGTGCTTTAGCCTAACTATTTGTCATTCATGAAGAACATTATAATGACAATGTACTAGAAGTAACTGTTAGAGATTAGAAACAAGTAAATGTTGCCAGAATGCCTGAAATAGTAACCCTCTGGGTTTTAGCAACTGAAAGCTGAACTATTTTATGTATTTTTCATACACAATATCTTTAAAAGGCACATTTTAAAAATTTATCTTTCATCAGGAAAGTTTCTTCTAATACATTTAATTCCTTCTAAAAGAAAAGGCTGGCTTCTGGAAATGGGTAAAGGAAAGTTTCATACCCTTGAAATGAGAATTGGCAAAATGAAATAAAAGGAAAAAAAATCTAAGATCACGTGGAAGATTCAAATCTGCTTCTTCACTATTAAACAATTACTCCTACCAAAAAAGTGAATAATCTGTAAGAAATGTAATTAATATTCAAAGGCTGTCAAAAACACCAAAAGCCTATTAGCCCTCTATAATCTAATAATTAAAAGTAAGAAGTAATAGTTCAAAGATGAAACTTCTTTGGTTTGAGGCTAAAGGAGAAAAAGAAGCAATCAAGAGACTAGATAGTATCAAAGATGACAGCAGCAAAAAAGTAAGAAGCAGAAATGATAGTTCTTCATATTATGCAGTGGGTAAACTAGAAAAGGCACTGTTACCAACAAAAATTACAACTCAATTAGACTAAAAAGATCTTGAGATGTGTTTTACGCATCTAGCTGAATAAAGATATCTCAGTGATTTACTGTTTGGGATAATAGTCTGGTAATTGATAGAGTTCCCTCCTCCCCACTACAGAGGTCTTTTTAATCCAAAGAAAAGACAAGCAATCATCAAATACTCTGATGCTATATACAAAAATGCCTGGCTACTACCCTATTATAACTAGGTTTTACAAATTTCATCACTACCTTATAATTTTAATTAGAAGTGGAAATCACTGCTGAATTCTGTTTAATACTTTTCTTTACATACCCTAATTTGCACTTTTAAAGCTAAGGCATTTTCAAGGAGTCAATACATTAAAAATTCATAATTTATATATTTTATAGAGTTCAAATTAGGCTCAAATTAGGCTGCCACATAAATGACCTGGGCATAGGATGGTGGTTATAAAAGACAGAATTATTATTTTTAATGATTGCTTCTCATGTAAATTAAACATTTCAGATCTTTTCACGGTAAAGCCTAGTTAAGATTCAGAAACATCATACTAGTTATAGGCCTCAAAATTCAACACTTTAAAAGGAATTACAATACCACTACCTTCAGCATCTTATTAAAAGAATTTGATATAAAGAATAAAAACATTTATATCTATCAAACCTCAAAAATAGAAACCTCATTGTCTAATTCATTTACTCTATGATAAAAATAACTTCTCCAAATGGAATATTTGGCAATTTATATTACCAACTGAGTTCAATGAATCCAAGTAATGGATAGCAAAACTGGAAGAATCACTTTTGCCTATGTATATTTTGCCAACTATCTCCTCAATAACAATAGCTGATTAGCAGTCATCTGCCATACGTATATCAAAATAGAATTAAAACCAACATCTTCCCTTTACTAACTGAATCTAAACAGGAATACTTGGGACAACAGATCATGATTTTTAAAACATTAACACGAAAATTGTCTTTGTATTATTTTCCTATATTCTGCCCAATATACAGTCCTATTTGTGAGACAGCAGTCAAATATTACCTCAATTCTTACATTGAAGATAAAGAAAGAGAAAAGACAACTAATGTCTTAGCAATAATCAAAAGTATCCAGCAAAAATTGTCAGGTACCATAAGGATAAAGTAAAAAACAGCCAAAGCTTTCGGAGAAGTGGCCCGATAAATAATTTTAAACACTTCCTGTCTATGCAAGCTAAGAGGAAGATTAAACCCTGAAAAGATCTGGGTTGAAATGACATAAGCTTCTGGGGAGAGACAGAGGAGATGGAACTTTAGCGTTTTGGACACATATCTTTCATTTGAGAATAATCTCATACACCATAATAAAAGACAGAAAACTTAAAACTATTCAACATACCAAAGAACAAGGAGCAACTAGTCTGGTTATTTCAACTTTAAGTTACCAATATCTCTATAGCCAGATAAACACCCAGTAAATAAATACTAGAGTTTTTTTAAAACTGTGACTGAATTTAGGTGCAGAAAATAATTAAATTACTGTTAAAATGGCCAGAATTTGCTAATCAATTGATGTTTAAATAAAACATTTGGGTTTATAGACTATATTGAGAATGATTTGGCAAAGAAAAGATGAGGATAAAATCTATTAAATACTATCTGATCTCAGTAAGGCAACTCAAATTTCCAACGTGGAACAATATTTTTAATTAAAGATTACATTCCACCTTCATCTTTCAGAATTTTTGGAGCAAATCTGTTTTACCCAATTACATACTTTCAAAATTTTCAATTAATAAATACCTTTGTGGGGAAATGATTTTTAAATCACCAAAAAGTCAAAGGACAAGATGTTCAAGACTTTAGATAGTATCTGAGAAAGAATACAACCAGGGAACCGCTTTATCAAGGTGGCCAAAGTTCAGAATGGTAGAATTCCTTCCCTGTTGTAATGAATATACTGCAACTTCCGGTGGTTTGGTGACTATCACTGGGTGTGGTAGTAAAACAGAAGGGAAAAGCCTCACACAGAAAGCTGAATGGCCCAAAGAAAACCTAAGTGGTGACAAGAGCCTAAAGGCACATGCAGGTACGCATCTTTTATGTTGGATGTGATACACTTACATGGCCCCTGTTGAATCTCTTGGGGACCAACAGTAAAGCAAGTTTAGAACTTCAAATCTTGAGACATCTATAGCAAGATGCTGATCCAATGTGGCTCCAAATATCTTCTGTTTTCCTGGCTCACCTGAAGAGGAAAAAACACTACAGAGGATGTGGGAACTGAATTTCTTTATGTAGTTTCTTCTAGAGCAACTGTCTGAAAGTTTTGGCCCAATCCTTTATGAAGTCTGGAGATGAGACACTTGAAGGACTAGTGAAAAACAAAATTCAAATGAAAAGGTGGAGTGAGACATCTAAAAGGGGAATATGAGAGCAAAAGATAATCGTCGTAGGTAAATCAGCGTTTCTAATCCTTAGGTGGACTCAGGTGGGAGGAGGCAGAGAAAGGAGAGAAAAAAAATGCACAGATGTTTCTCCCTCCACTCCCTCACCCCAATTGCTACTAAAAATTCATGAACTACCTAGGCTTTATGACCACAATTAGGGAGTGAATAAGCAAGATTACTTGGAAGGTTTAAGCATTTTGTCCAGTCTCCCTCCCCGGGCTATATGGCATTATTAGGCAGCAGGGAGGCCTTTCATGTAATGCTTTTTTTTCTAAGAAAAGATTCTGGTGGAATACAACTTGAAGCAATAAAGAAAGAGAAAAATTACTTGAATTTGTACAAAAATGGAAGTCACAGGACAATATACCATATTGACAAAGTTTATCTAATTCTGTTTTTCAAAAGGGGTGGGACAGATTTCACGAAATAAGAAATCAGAATAAAAAGTAGTTTTAGCTTCCAAATAATAGAAATATTTTTAAACTAAGCAACACAAACTACATGCTTTATTCTTCTATGAAATATTATCCTTGGAAAGATAATCTTTAAAAAACTAAGATTGGCAGAACCAAGTCTGATGTATATGACCACACGAAAAGCCTAAAAATTTAGTCCATAATATTAATTAGATTCATTCTTAATTAACTTATATTTTTTCTTAAAACATTTAGCCTAAATTTTGCATACTCCAGCATTCATGTAATAGCCAATGACATAAAACAATTTTCTTTCCAAATATGCTCCATTTTAACCAGAATTTATTCGAATTATGTCTGGTAAAAATACCAGTATTTTTCTGAAAAATAAGATTGGAGAATGAATTAGATCCTTACCTGACGTGGCTGTTCATTCATTCGTTGTGGGTCTGATTTCACTTTATTACTAGGATGATTTGTGACTTTGGTTACTGGTTGTTTGAAAATTGATGCTGTTTGTCTAATTGGCAATGTTGTATTCAAGTCTGGTTTACCCTGTGAATATAAAAGTATTTTTATTTAAAGTAATAACATAATCAGATGACTTCTAGTTCAAAAATCTATTACTTTAAATCACATTATTCCAAACTTCTCTGTCGATTGCAGCATTTTAAATACTCCAAAGTGCATTTAAAGCACTTAATATGTAATATATGCATGGAGTTTCCTCAAAATAAATAAAAAGCTTTTTGTATACTCTTAAGTGCAAGAAAATTCTCTACATAAAGTTCATATCTGATTAGCAAGGTACTAAAAACTTTTAAATGAACAAATGTTTACAGTTGGTTTATACAAAAAAAGAACTTTGAGGTTTGTTTAGAGACAGGGTCTCACTCTGTTGCCCAGGCTGGAGCACAGTGGCATGATCATGGCTCACAGCAGCCTCGACCTCCTGGGCTCAAGCAATCCTCCCACCTCAGCCTCTCAAGTAGCTGGGACTATAAGCATGTGCCACCACACTAGGCTAATTTTTGTATTTTTTGTAGAGATGGGGTCTCCCTACGTTGCCAGGCTGGTCTCAAATTCCTGGACACAAGCAATCTGCAGGCCTCAGCCTCCCAAAGTGCTGGGATTTCAGGCGTGAGCCACCACACCCAGGCAAGAACTTTAAGGATAACAATCAGAATAGCAATCATTTCCACATTCTGCAAATGGAGGAATATACTGATATACTTGGACATTAAAACATAAACAACTTGATCAGCAGTTAGGAGGCCAGACTTACATAAAACCACATAAATTAACCTCTTTTATATAAAAGTAGGTAAGTAGAAATGGAAATTCTAATTCCAGCAAACAGAACTCAATTTAGAAAACATGATAAGGAAGTATTCCTTATTCTTAATATATCATAGGTCTTTGAATAATGTTGTTTTGTTCAATGTCATTTTGTTATAACAATGATGAGAAAAAAAATAATCCATTCCCAGCCTAAGCCCATCTGTGTGAAGTTAGCATGTTCTTCCCAGGACTGTTTGGGTTTTCTCTACGTACTCCTGTTTCCTCTCACCTCCTGAAGGTGAATGCACTTCACGTTCAGTGGTGCATCCCCATGGTCCCAGCTTGAGCAAGTATGAGTGTGACCTGTAATGGGATGGGGTCCTGTCCAGGGTGGGGTCCTGCCTCATACCCTGAGTTGCTGAAAGAGGCTCTGGCCACCCACGACCCTGAACTGGAATCAGTGGGTGAATAATCTTTTTATATTAATCTTTCTTAAATGTGCATAAAGCTCACATTATTTCAATATTTATCATTAGAAGTGTTTTGGTCTTTATTTAGAAGTTTGAGATGTTTTTGTGACCAGAAATATGCCACGGGAACTTAATTTTTGTTTGTATCAATTAGCCTAGAGTAAATAGGTTTCATTATACATCATTTGGCTGAAAGTCAATTTCCAAGAACCTATCAACATTAAGTGAGGACTTACTGAATATTATACTTAATATTTTTAAAGGAGACATAACATCGAAGCTGAAAGCCACATCACTTATTTATCTAGTTTTAATCAACCAATAAATAAAGTTTAAGATATGTTCCAGTGAGGTCAAAATGTGGCACAGAACTGCTATTAAGTTCATTTGCAATACTCTTAATAATAAAGAAAAGGGAAAAAACACAATTATTGTGTGTTCTGATTCTGGCAAAAAAGATGAAAAGTTATATATACCTGAAAACAAAACAGATTTGATAATTTTTGATACAGAAATATACTTGATAAATTTACAGAATATTTGATGAACTTCTATCTTTACTACTAACCCCACATAGAAATTGTAATGTCAGCTTCCATGCTCCAAAACAGTGGTTCTCAAGCATAAGCATGCTTCAGAATCACCCAGAGGGCTTGTTAAAACACAGATGACTGAGTCTCACCCCTAGCACTGGGCATTCGGCAGGTCTGAGATAGAGCCCAGGAATCTGTGTTTCTATTAAGGTCTCAGGTGATACTGATGCTGCTAATCCAGGGACCACACCTGGAGAAACGCAGCTCTAAAACAAAGATTGCAAATTGGTGGCAGGTGGATCAAGCCCAACCCAGAGATGGGTGTTCAGTTTTTAGTGCCTTTAATAAATTAAGTCAGCACCTAAAAATCTAGAGTCTTCATATAAAATCCAGAATTCTAGTTTCTTTTAAAAACTGAAAGATCTAGAAACATGGACTTGGTTTGGCAACAATAGGCTGTGACTGATTGTAATGGCTGTCCACTAGTGGCCTCAGGGTCTACTGTTGCAACATTCCTCAACAATTCACATTTGCATTACCTGTCTGGGCCTGTAGGCACTGAGTTTGTGAACTCTACTGAAAGAATATTAGCATGCCTGGAAAGGTAAGCCTCACAATAATCTGACAATTGTTACAATTACAATATTATTTAGATCCACTATGCGTCCTCACCTCTACCCCTCCCCACACAACACAGCCCTCCTCTATGTTTGTATTGGGCAATCTTGTCATTCCTTTTTCTCATTCTTTCTCCCAATGTCTCTGCTTATCTTTAAAAACTATGCTCATCTCAAATGACTCTAACAGTATTATTTCTCAGGTATTTGGCTTTATCTTTATGGATTTTCAAAAAATATATAATGTGCAAATCTGGCAACAAGCTGCAAAGTAACCACTTAGGTTGCCAACTCTACAAAGTGTGAGGCTCAGGGATACGCATTTTAAATGCTCTCCTGGTCATTCTGTGATGCAAAGAAAGTTCGAACACCTCTGATTTATGACATCTAGACTATCTGGAGGCCCTAAATGAAGTCACCCAACCTATTAAAGACAGCAGACAATATTCAATCCTAAAGCAGCTTCACACATAAATGCTTATAGGGAACTCCTTGTCACTAATTAGGTACAGTATGTATTATTAAACGATATACCTTGTTCGGCATTTAACGTTTTTGTTTTGAGAGGAGTCTCACTCTGTTACCAGGCTGGACTACAGTGGCAGGATCTCAGCTCACTGCAACATCCGCCTCCCAGGTTCAAGCAATTCTCCTGCCTCAGCCTCCCGAGTAGCTGGGACTATAGGCATGTGCCATCACACCCAGCTAATTTTTGTATTTTTAGTAGAGATGGGGTTTCACCATGTTGGCCAGGATGGTCTCGACCTCTTGACCTTGTGAACCACCCGCCTCGGCTTCCCAAAGTGCTAGAATTACAGGTGTGAGCTACCACACCTGGCCTTTGTTCTTTGACAAAGAATGATATACTCTGCTGGTATTAGAACAAAGGTGGCATTACCTGTCTACTTCAGTAGACACACAGAAGTATTTGCAACTGTCTGCATGAGTAAACATATTCAAGCCTGTGAAATTCTCATTGTTACCAAGGATGACAGGAGGCAGCAGGAACTACTCTAAGCTGTTCTAAACTATGAATCCTGAATCCATAAAGACTGGGAGGAAGCATGGAATATGTCAAACTATTGATGCTACAATATTGATGCTACTGATGCTACACTGGTAAGATGGATGTTTTTCCATTAACTTATGTTTTTGTGCAATAAAAAAAATTAAAAGAAAAACCTGGCTGAAATATTCAAGATATACAATTAACTTCCACTGTCCAATAAGACAGTTCATTCCCCATCGGCACAGAATGGGACATTATCCAAATTGTGCTGCATTATTCTTCAATCTTATTTTGGTTTTTAATATTTTTTCTCCTTTTAGCTGGCCTAGAAGCTCTGACGACAGAAAACAAAATGTCTTTAATTTAGTATTCTAAAACAATATCACATGACTTAAGTAATCTGTAAAGCTAGACTAACTAGTTTTCCCAGAAACTGTCACAGAAACAATAAATTCTATTACCTCTACCCCGAGGACTGCCCTGAGTCACTATTAATTTATGCCCAGTTGTGTGTCTGGAGTTTTTCTACAGTTTAGAATCGAAAGAACCAATCTACCATCAACTTCAAAGTTAAATGCCAAACCCTTTTTTATGGGATAAGATTAAAGCTGTTGATGTACATGCAAGCTTCCCTTTCAATATAAGAAAAAGTGAAGCAGAAATTCTTTGTTAAAAAATTAAACTGGCAAACACATTCCAATATCAGAACTAAGTTTCCACCCTTTGACAAATCTATGTACAGACTATCCCTGAAATCAAATTTTAGTAAATTTCATAATAATGTATTAGGTTGAAAATATTTTTCTTGAGGATCTATTTTATTCCCCTAGTTGCAGGGAGGAATATAAAGATAAATCTTTCTTACACTTAAAAATTTTACTTCCCATCTTTCCAATAAGTATCTGAGATATATCTTTTGTACACTCCCAAAGGACAAATACACAATAAAAATTAATTTTTAAAAACAGAAAATCAAGGACAAGGAAAAAACAGATATCCTTTTGAAAAGATCAATAGTGATACTAGAGCCGAGTATGAAATGTGGATCTGAATGTTCAAGGGGCCTGAGCAAAAAGAGAAACATTGAATTATACAGATATCAGGGTCAGAAAGGAGGACGCATACCAAATAATGAGGAAAACAAAAAATGTCCAGGTATTAAATCTAGAAGGAAATTAATAAAGGCACTCAACTTCACAACAAATTTTAAGCAGATTTCAAATGCCTTTTCTTTTTTCAGTGACTTTCCATAAAAACCAAGAACATAAGACTTAAAGAACAACTCAGTAAAGGTGAGTCTGAAAGGGTCTAATTATTGTGTAACCTTAACAGTGATCTCACATGATGAAGGATACAAGAGAATACCTAAAGAGGTAAATGAAGAACACGTATCATAAGCCAGTGGTTGTCAAATATTTTTGTATTTCTACCCCTTACGAGAAATATGAAAATATACCCCACCTGCATTTTAAAGTCAGCAAGAATATTTCATATTTTAATGTAATCAGTTGCAAAGGATGCACTTACCAGAAGCAATTCAAATGCCAATACTTTAATAATAAACTGTTACCTCTAACAGAATCTAAAGACACCCACCATTACCTATGTATATATGAACAAACTCTTCAATGGTTATAAATTTTCACTCTCTTTGCTCTTTGAATAATTCCATTTCCAAAGTTATTTTCCATTTTAAACTTGATACTCTTTCACTCATCATTTACATATCATGAAATTACTTAACTTTCTGTGACCATAAAGCTCTTGGTGATAAAACAACAAATTTCTTCTGGTTTATTACAATTATTAGTATATAAGTGACCAAAATAAACCATTACAATATATAATTACATATAAAAGAAATTTATTGTGTGTGTGTATATACATATAACTTAATGAAAAGAATTTTTAAAATAGTTTTATATTCTCAAGTGCGTATTAGTAATTGCTAGAATGGGACAAGGTATAGCATCTACTCCTATTCTTCCTTTTTTATAGATGTAGCACTAAGAAACCTTGTTCACATAAATGAGTAGATAGAATGAATTTTATTCCATGTCATTCAAATTCTCTGAACTCCCTTTGAGTTATATGATAGAATGTAACAGTGAACCATCAAAAAATTTAAAAAATCAGTCCACATCTACATAAATTCCTCTAAATTTTGTAGAAAGCAAAAACTGTACTTGTGGAAAGAACTGAGTCATTCATGTTCTCAATCCAGTATCTCAGTGTCCCTTTATGAGATATCCATCATTTTGGACCATGGCAATACTGCATACAAGTGAGAAGTATCCTGTTCTGTAAATGGGAGGTTGACTATAAAGGAGAATTACAGAAAAACAACGTGTACTTCTATCACAGGTTACATTCTCAGATCAGTTGAAGGAAAGAGTGTATATGGAATTTAAAGATATCAAAACGGATTCTTTTAAAACCATCCATGTCTATGTGTATCATGTAAAGCCTCCACATAGCATAGTTTGAACACCAGGGACTTACACTATACTATATTGTAAATACCAGTTTTTTTCAGTCAGTGCTTTGAAATAAAGCTGTATGACAGTTCAAGTTGTACATATTCTAGGGCCCAAGCCTAGTGAACTCATTTTATCTTTAAAATTCATGCAAATTTTGCCCTTTACCTTAAACATTAGCCATGTTTAAGGTAAAAATGTTGCTCTACCTACCCAAAATGTTCAAATAAAACTGACATTTCCAAATATTATTCAAGTGTCATGTTAATT
The DNA here is from genome assembly GCA_963573385.1 of Cacajao melanocephalus. NCBI lineage: Eukaryota > Metazoa > Chordata > Mammalia > Primates > Pitheciidae > Cacajao > Cacajao melanocephalus. The sequence goes on along the minus strand of CAUYLG010051167.1, from coordinate 16,558 downwards.
CTGTGGTTTTTGCATGTACCACACACTCCCCAAAAGATACTCATGCCCCAATTTGAGAAGCAGAGACTATAAGGTCACTTTCCTCATCTGGAAATGAGAATAATAATTGCTATTGCATAGGATTCTTATAAAAATCAAATAAGATAATGCACGTTATGTTGCTGCTGCTGCTGCTGCTACAAATGCAGCTTTCATTCAGTTGCTCATTGAACAAATACTGAGTGCCTAATACGTGCCAGGCACTGACTGGACCATCAATATATAGTCATAAAAAAGAAAAAGAAAAAAAATCGGCCTTTAGTAAAACAAGTTTATAGTTTATAGTCATGTTGGTACAAATTCTAAATAAATAGCATCTATTTCTTTCATATAAGCAGGTTATTGAACATGCTATTGAAATTTAGAAATTTACCGTTAAGTTTTCCCAGAAACAAACCTATCCCCTCATTCAAACAAAAGTGTGCCTGAGTGATACCTTTAGGTCAAATCAAGGCTATCCTCAAAAAGTAATTGCAGATTTGCTCCAGAATATATACAGTAGCCCATAGTGAATGTCCTTCCACAAAATCAAATGCCAACAATGGAAGTGCCTTACAATTCTTCATAAGATTTTAATATAATTCACAAACCATAAAACTCATCATTTTAAAATGTACAATTCAGTGATTTCTATATTAACTAATTTGTGCACCTTCACAGGCTTTTACAAAAAGTAAAAATATTATCTGGTATCAGTGTTTACGCAGAAAATCCACTTAGTCTAATATCCTAAGTTGAGAACAAGATTTTTTTAAAGGAGATTAATGGCATATTAAAATATTCATAGACTGGATGGATTACACTTTGAGCTCATTAAAAAGGACTACACCTGTTAACAGAAGAATGAAGGACTGAAAACAAAGTTTTCAAGAGTTCTGCTTAAAAAATAACTTATTGGAGCTTTAGTTAATGTAAGGTCATTAACAGACATCACCAAAGATGCCAGAAAGTTTCAACGAAATATCCTAGAACCTACTCAGACAGTTACTATACGGAATTAATAATCTCCTTTACTTCTCAGTTGGCATGAGCTATATACACATCTTTGGGAGAACTATGGAAACAGTGACACAAATGGTTTGCTGTAGGGCCTAATTCTGTTGCTGACCTGGAGTCTACAAGTTAGGTTAACTCTTCAGGACCTATAAAAGTTAGAAAAATAGACCTTGGTTGTCAACAGAACACCTGGGCATACAAAACAAATCTTGTTAAAGCCATACATACCATGGACAACTCTGTCTCCGAATCTACCTTCATTATTAGCAAATCCAGACCCTCTCAAAAAGTTCTGTCACACACTTAAACACATTTGAAGCACCCGTTTATAATATGATCAAGCTAATATACTGAACAAATCATTTCCATCAGCAGACCTATTTGCTAACATGGCTAACATTCTTCTCTTCACTCTTTGCTTCCTAGCAATCTCTAGTCAATCAATGTCTACATGACTCAAATGGAACAGTACTATTAATAGCTAATAACCTTCTGATTATCTTCATTAGCTAAAGATTATTTATCAGCTAAATATCCTTTATGTATTCATTCATTAGAACTATTTCTATATATAAAATTAGCAGTTATTTGAACAAGATTAATATAAATTCGTTCTAGTATCCTTTGCTACATCTTACCTTTTCTTCCTTTATTCATTCATTAAACCAGTACTGTCCAAGTCACCATCATCCCCACCTAGACAAACAAAACAGCTTCCTAACTGGCCTCTGACTTCCACCTTTGTATCTACATTTTCCACACACAGTCAAAGCAGTCGTATTCCCGCTACATAACCCCCTCAAACAGCATTCTATACTATTCCTTATGCTGGCTGGCACAGCCCTATGACTGCTTTGACCAGGCTTGCCTACTTTAACCTCACCTAGTACTCCTCCCCCACTCACTAAACTCCAGCCAACCTGACCTTTTTGTCTTCATGAGCGCATCCTTCCTTAGGGAATTAACATTGGCTACCCCCTCCATATGGAAAGCTTTTCCTTCTGGTTTTTGTATACCATCTCAAACTCTGAATATTCAAAATTGATTTTATTTACTCATATAAATTATTTCCCTAAAGCTACCGCAATAAATGGCACCTCAATCTACCCACTTAATCTAAAAACCAATAACTCACCTTTAAGTACTCTTTTTCTGTTATGCTCTACACACAATTCATCAGCAAAACCAGTCAATCCTATTTTCAAGAGATTTAGAACCTGTCCAGTTCTGTCTCCACAGGCACCATATATCTAGATCATCATCATCATCAACATCAAAATAATCATACTATAGCAGCTACTTGCTCCTCACTTCTATTTTTAATTTCAGTATCAAATAGAAACCTGCACTCAACAGTGGCCCACACTTATCCCTTGGAGGGACTTTAGGGTCTAGAAATGCTAGACTTATCACCTATAACCTATTCATTCCCCTTCCCTGCCCCCAACTTTATCTACAGAGAGCAGAAGGCACTCCGTTGAGCAAGACTAACAACTGACAAAAAGAGTATCAGTATCTTTGGAAATAATTTTACTTTCTCCATAGGTCAGGAACGTTGGTGGAATAAATGAAGCCTTTGTTTTTCATTTGGATGGAGGAATCCTAGGAAGGTAGAACTGCCAAGAGGCAGTTCTTACCACACTATGCCCTACCAGGAGCTGGTAACCACAATGGTCCTACCACGGGGCTCTGATGGTGATGAACTGTCCATGAAGTGCCTTAGGCAGAAATAAGTCAGCCCAGTAAGGCATTAACTTCAGTAACTGAAAAATCCATAGGCAAACAAATGCCTAATCTGAGCTGCAGCAAGTGACCTGGCTCTTCACCTACTCCCTCACATCTTCTGCCAAGCTCCTTTCCTGATTTAAAAAAACAAGTGTTTATTTTTCAGTTACAGATTCCATTGAGAATTTGATGAAAATAAGCTTTCTTAGAAAAATGTATACAGGGCTGGAGGTAGTGGCTCACTCCTGTAATCCTAGCACTTTGGAGGCCAAGGCAGGTGGATCAGTTGAGCCCACGAGTTTGAGACCAGCCTGGGCAACATGGCAAAACCGTCACTACAAAGAAATGCAAAAAATCAGCCAGGAGTGGTAGCCTGCACCTGTAGCCCCAGCTACTCAGGAGGCTGAGATGGGAGGATCACCTGAGCCCAAGAGGTCAAGACTGAGTGAGCGGTGATTGCACCACTGCACTTCCCCCTAGGCAAGAAAGTGAGACCCTGCCTCAACAACAATAAAATACACAAAAAAAATTGCACCCAATTCAAAGGTTCCTGGAGGTCTGAGGCATGGTTGCCCAGATTAGAAACCTCCCTGCCTCTCTATTGGTTCCTTCCAAGCATTTTCTTTGATAATGCATTCTCTTCTGAATATTGTCTTCTTCCACTGTTCATTCAAGCTTAAGAGCAGTCCAACCATTTTTGTGGAAAGGGGTAAAAATGCATGTATGTGTACATGTTTGTAAATGCATATAAGCTCTAGACAGACACACAAAAAGTCTCATTAATAAGTTTCCTCTAAAGAAGAGGACTGGGACTGAAACAGGAGAGAGGGAGACATTTTTCACGGAATATCCTTTTGGGAGACATTTTTCACGGAGTATCTTTTTCACTCTGTGCCCAAATTACTTAACCAAGTAATAAAATTTTAAAACATCTGAAAGAACAGGCACATTGTGTTTCTAATTTCTCATTTCCCAGAAACTTTCTGGCATTCTAGATAGGACTTCTGATCCTTTCTATTCATTGAAACTGGTCATGTAAAGTCACCATTTGCTCATATTGGAAATCCAATAGGTAACGTCTATCTTCCCTGATCTCTAAGAAAAATCTTGTTTTCCAGGTTTTTGTAGTACCACATTCTCTTGATTCTATTTCCTTTCTGGAAGGTCCTCTTACTCTCCACAAGATTTATTCATTTACTCCATGGGCCTACAGAGTGACAAGATACACTTCCTTTGTCCTTATTTTTGGCATTATCAATGACAAAACACTGGGAAAGGAGTTCTCAAAGTGTGACCTGAGAATTCCTGACGGTCCCCAAGGTCCTTTTGGAAATCCAAGAAAAAAAAAAACTATTTTAACTCATCTTCCTCACTCCACCCCCAAACTTGCCCTAATTCCCCTATTCCCTTACTTCCCAGCCCCAAGTGACCAAAGCCAGAATTGTTGCAGCCATCAATTCTCTTTCTGTAACCATCAGGTACTTATATCTAATTTCTCGGGTGTCACCTTTCCATATTTCCTGCCACAGGATTAATTCAGGCCATCTTATTTTTCTAGACTACAATGGCCCAACTATTCTCCCTACTTCTAGTTTCATCCCTTCCCAAATTGTCTCCATACTGTGCCCCCCTTCTATATATCCAAATCTGATTCTTCACCACCAAGGGTTTCTCAAACTACACAGATATTGCCCCCAAGATAGATGAGCTCTCAATAAAAATTATTATTGAGGATAATTAAAACAAGTACTTTCTGGATCATGTGATTGAGAACGTAGTATACAGCCCTATACAATCCAAGTCTGTGTTTATACTCACAGTAACATACTACCACTTTAAACTAAGATAATTCATGAGAAATAAATAATGGCAGACTTAACATACAACTGATTCCATTCAAGAGAATATAATGTTCTTTATTTTGAAATGTATCCATTTTGGATGAATAGAGAAATGTGATGAAAGACCTGAGTCTTTCCAAGATACTAGAACTTTCAAGCCAAAATAAAAAATAAGTTGTTCCATACCATATTCGTATTGCAAGCAATTTGTAAAATATGTCATGTCACATTAAATTAATGTTACGGAACTTGAATTTTACTAGTTCTGTAGATTTATGAAACATCTGATGTTAAGACCTAGAAACACAAATTCAGTATGTTTATCCATCTAAAACATTAAAATAAGCTTCTAGTGACAAACCAAGCTACTTGAAGTCCCCTAAACATATATTGCACTTATTATCACTGTACTCTTCTTTATTCAATCCTAGAGTATCTCCAATTAAATTTTAATATCATCTTGCCTCTCCTCCCAGTTTCCTGCTAAAAATGTTGACATCTGTGAAACCCTGAAACATCTCTTTAAAAACAAACATAAATGCCTAAACAATATTTAGCTTCTGAAGCAAAGGTTTGGATTTTATTTGCATATTGAAAGGCAAAGCTCTGGAACTGTGCTGTTCAACAGGACAGCCACTAGGTACATCTGGCTATTTAAAGTACAACTAAAAATTGAGTTATTCAGTCAGACTAGCCACATGTCAAGCACTCAACAGCCAACTGTGGCTGTGGCTGAAGAGTCCCACCATCACAGAATGTTCTCCTGGATATGCTGCTCTGGAACTTTTCCCTTTAAGTAAGCTCTAAGACATCTGCTCGTGACTTCAAATATAAACTGGGCTGATGACTTCCAAATCTTTCTCTAGTCTTTTTCCATGAACCTAATGGAATATCTTCAGTAACCTGCTTGCTATTTCAACAATGTCAGCTGAAGAGATGGAGGTTGTGGTTGGAAATAATTATGGCAGTGTCAACAAAATCAACAAGGTATAATGTAATCAAGAATGGAATATATTTTCAGGGTAAGGTTAAGGTTGAGTTTGAGATATCTGAAACAGGTATTGCAAAAATAGTAGCAGAGATTAAAGACAATGCCCACTTCACCTTACCCACCCATCCTAAAAGAATTAAAAACCACTTTGCAGAGTTCTTCAAAAGACATCTTTCCAATCACATCTAAAGATAAAATTCATCACTAGTAATTCACCTCTGATATGAAAGATATATATTAAAATCATAGCTTATAATTACATAATGTAAATTATAATTTAGCCTGTTTCAAAGTTTATTTTGTCAATTAAATCTCTAATTCTTTCAAGATAAGAGTGTAAAAAACAAAACAGTCCTGGTGTGGTGGCTCACACCTGGGATCCCAGCACTTTGGGAGGCTGAGGCGGTCAGATCACCTAAGGTCAGGAGTTCGAGACCAGCCTTGCCAACATGGCAAAACCCCATCTCCACTAAATATACAAAAATTAACTGGGGGGTGTGTGGTGTTGGATGCCTGTAATCCCAGCTACTCAGAAGGCTGAGGCAGGGGGAATCGCTTGAACCTGGGCGGGGCGGAGGTTGCAGTGAGCCAAGATTGCACCATTGCATTCCAGCATGGATGACAGCAAGATTCTGCCTCAAAACAAAACGAAATAACACAAAACCAACACAATAATGCCAGATTTACAACCACAAAGCAAAACATTACCTAAGATTTCTATTACTTTAAAGCTCTCAGCTTTCTTTACACTGTACCATCATAAAAAAGACATAATACAGTTATTAATTAGCCACAAATACATTTTCTGCTTTATAGAGCTACCTAATATGTTGTTGGTGTTACTTTCGAAGAGAACTTATTTTTAAAAATGCAAAACTCCACTTTCTATTTAAATAAAATCAGATGCAAAAAAAGACCATGGCTCCAAAAATTCAGGCAGAAAGCTTCAGAAAACAATGAAAATGAAAGGCATTTTTAAAATAATGTCTGGTATATAATTTATTTATTTAATAAACATTTATTACTACTATACACTTCCGAAATGAGGTGGACAGTAAATCAAATAAACATAAAGCAATATTTATTAAGTACCTACCGTGTGCTAGGCTTTGGCTACATATACAAAAACAAAACCAGACATGGTCCCTGCCCTCATGGAGCTCACAGTCTAGCTGAAGCAGACAAACAGTCACAAATAAAATGGCAAAGCACCAGGGAAGCATTATGGAAGAAGGGATTGGTTCTGCCTGGAGTATGCAGGGCAGGCTTCCCAGAGGTGGAGACAATGGAGCTGGGTCTTGGATGAGTAGGAGTTCGCCACATGGAGGGGAAGGGGGTAAGCACATTCCAAGCAGAGCAAACAGCATATGAGCAAGCAGAGTCTTGAAAGCGCATGCCATGGTGCAGAACGATGAGTGGTCCAGCGCAGCTAGAGCAGAAAAGTGCACACAAACTGAAGAGATGAATTAGTGTTTGGTTTTTGATGAAACATAAGTGTCAGAAAACAAATCTGCACATTACACTTAACGTAACTATAAACTGTGGTTATGGCAACAGTACAGTCACCTGAGAGTATTCTTCATTTCATAAATCCTGAAGCCCCTTTTATAGGTACCCAGCATTGTGTTTCAAGATGGCAGTTTTAGAAACATAAACCTGAATTCTCCTCTATACATATAAGAAGCAAAGTAACTTCAGAATAAAGGTTTCCTGAAGCTGAAATCACAGGGATTTACAAACACACAAGGTCCTAACTTTTGCTAACTTGTGCTCCCTCTACTGCTATTCTTACCTTTCTTAACATCTTCGTAACAATCAACTCAAATCCACCCCATAGTTAAGCGACACAGAGGCAATTTAATTTAGCCTTCTCTTCTCGTTCTACCTGTCTAAACAAGGGACCTGCCAATGTCCCTATGAAAACCAATGCAAAGTATTACGGTATGAGGAAACAGTGCATTTTGACATCTGTATCAATTATGAGAAATGACATTACTATAAACTGCACTGTAATTTAAACTGTAAATTTAAGCTGAATTCTGAATAAAGATAGGTATGAAGTAGAGACCCCATGCCCCTCAGAAAATGTAAAATGACAAAAGGGAAGAGAGCTTGGGTCAGAACGTTTCCAACGCTGGCCACCAGGCAACACTATGCACCGAGGTGGCTTGGTGCTCCGCAAGGGGGCGGCTTAGGAAAGAGCAGTGTGGAAAGCAAAGGAATTAACATGGGTCAAATTTACTTTGCTAGATGTTTTATATAAATTCCCATTTACTCCTCACAACAATGCTAAGGGTTAAATTTTCTTACCTTAATTTTACAAATGAGAAAGCTAAGGCCCTTGGAGCCTAAGGAAGCTTCTCATGACTGCATCCGCTAATAAGTAGCAGAGCCAGTTCACCAAACCATGCCTTCCTGGGCCCAAAGCCCTTTTTACTCCACTATACTTCCAATGGGTTCCTAAAATGAACACAGCACTCCCAAGGGACTTATGAGGTTATATTAGTCACATCTTAAGAAAGAGAGCCCCTACTTCTCCCTCCACTATTTTCACACTTTCGTGTGAAGACAATGGTGGTGGCAATATACATACACACAGATCCCCTAAGTTTAGAGAAAGAAAAACTAAGAAAAAATAGGCATATATGTTTAGTTGTCCTCAGGGAAAAAGCAGCTTTCTTTGTAAAGATACTGGGTCCTTTAATACAATTAAATTAGTACAGGCTTAAGTATCTCTTATTTGAAATGCCTAGGACTGGAAGAGTTTCAGATTTCAGATATTTTTTCAGATTTGGAATGCTCAATCCGTATCATAATTCAAATGATATTTGCTTAAATTGCTATACAATAAACTATCAACCAAACAGCTCGATAAAACTAAGAGCTAATGGAAAAATATCCAAACATAGTATTAGAATGAGAATATTATTCCTAAAAGTCATTATCCTCAACATCATCAAAGGTTAAAAAAACACTGCCCTTTCTCAAGACCTGAATCTGAAAATCAATAAACTATGAGGCGAGGATACCTGCCACATTAAAATTTCGCCACTTTTTGGAGAACAGGAACTACGGGAGGGAAAAAGAAAAAAAGCAGACAATTAACACCAAAGGAATCTTTTGTAAATAGCCCCACTGTGTCAGAAAGTGTGATGTACGCTGACCTAGAGAGATACTGAAATGCTCTTTTCTACTGTGCACAATTTACTTATGCTCTCTCTTGCCGGGGCAGAGTGGGAGAGGTATGGGGACATGCATGGGACATTTGGACAACCAAAATTCCAGTGACTTAATTACGACGTGAGATACTTTTCGGAGAGCTTTCGAAGTAGCATATACATGCGATAGGTAAATTAACCAACCTTATTTTGATTGAGAGGATCATTTCGTAGTCTCTGTTTGTTCTTCTGTAATTTACTAGGCATCATCTTTCCAGTTCTGAAGTCAAAACTGCTGAGATCAACAGTATTTCCCAGGTACCTTGCCAACTGAGGCTTGCTTCTGAACTTCTTACCACTTGGACTAAAAGAAAAATAAGGTTAATTGAACAAAAGGCAACAACATTTATTCTAGGTCTCTACATAAACCTTTTCTTCATGCCTTCCTCTACCCTCAACTGCTACCCCATTCTAATTTTACATATTTTTTAAAGAAATGTTAAAGTTTTGCCAGGCGCAGTGGCTCATTCCTGTAATCCCAGCACTTTGGGAGGCCGAGGTGGGTGGATCACCTGAGCTCAGGAGTTCAGAACCAGTCTGGCCAACATGGTGAAAACCCATCTCTCCTAAAAAAAAATATAAAAAATTAGCCAGGCGTGGTGGCGGGCGCCTGTAATCTCAGCTACTCCAGAGGTTGAAGCAGGAAAATCACTTGAACCCGGGAGGTGGAGGTTTCAGTGAGCCAAGATCACACCACTGCAGCACTCAAGCCTGGACAATAAGAGCGAAACTGTCTCAAAAAAAAAAAAAAAAAAAAAAAAGTTAAAGTTTTAAAGGAACTGTGTGACTTCCCTGTAAGAAGAGATCACGTGTCAACTAATAGAACGCTCCCTTAGGTATCTGGAACACATAACATGTCGCCACAGTCTATCCCACTGGTCACTCAGCAACTACTAACAGAAGCTAAATCCAAACTTCATGTACAGTGTAACAGGTACACTAAACATGTCTTCAATCTCACAAACTTCCTTTCCAAATTGATTCTGAAATGCTTTTATTTCCCTGCAAGTATTACATATACAAAAATGCCAGCAATAATCAGAAAAAAATTGAGAACAAATTCTTCTGAAGTCAGCAATCCTTGCTTAAAACACACACACACACACACACACACACACACACACACACACACAAATATGTGGAATCCATATAATATTTGAGCTACCAATTCAGGCTCATAACACTCATAATAAAAAAAATTCTTAAATATTGACAATATCTAAATGCTCTCTAATACTACTGAAATGAGAAAACTAGAGCAAACATTTAAGAACATGCTTGTACAATGCTGGCATGAGTTTTGTCAGCCAAACTCCTCCCTTAGGGAAGCATATGAAGAATAATTTACTTCTTTGTAAGTAACACTGCCAAAGCTGGAAAATTACAAAGTCCCAGAATTATACAGAGGACTAGTCTTTCCTAAAAAAATTTTTCCTCTGTGGCATTAATCGGTAAGAAATTTTTTATAGGAAGAATGCCCCGAAGTCTCACCTAATAAATTTTCTGAACCAAATAAATGTGCTAGAACAAAGTCAATATGATGTGTCACAAGAAAACTGTGAGAATTCTAGAATCCTTCCCAAAGAAGCCAACATGTCACATTTAGAACTTACCCTTGCAACAAGTGACCACAATAAAAACAAAAAAAAACTCAAGAAGACAAAAGGAAAAAGGCTGAGAAACCAAGCAATAAATACTCTCCTGGAACAAGAAAACTTCTCTCTGGGACAAATCCAAACCAATACACCCCTGACTTGTCACAAACTCTTTGGTATTCTGCCAACAGACTTCAAGACAACTGAATATCCTATCAACATTCTTTTTCCACAACCACATGACTTAAATATTCCTGAAACACAATTCAAGGTATAGAGTTTAGCGGGCAGATGAAGATAACAACCAGGAACAAGAACAAAGTAGACAAGAACATACCAGAGGAAAAAGTGCAGGATCCTACACAAGCAAAGCTCAGCTCCAACTCTAATGTAGATTTCCAGAATACTCGGTGTATCATAAAATAAAACAGCAGGTCACTCGCGATATTGTCCGAAACTTGAATCATCTCTGCCCACCACACAGTTCCACCCCAAAACCTGATCTCCTATACTCCACACCTTGTCAGCGGCACTGTGTCCACTTAGTACTTCATTCTCCAAGCTAGAAGGCTACATTATGATCCTTCAGCGCTCCCATGTCTCAGCCACACATCCAGTAACAAGTTCTAAATGTTGACTCCTCAATGTTGACAAAAAAGCTTCACCTCCTTAATAAGCCATCGAAAGCTTAACCTCTGTTATCTTTTTCCAGACTCTTTTACCACCAGCCTTGGTGGGGTACATTCCAAACTCTACAGCACCAAATATGCCATATAGCTTTGACTCTTCCAGTCATGTCTTTCCAGATGGAAGGATGAACACAGCAACATCCTGCCTGTCAAATGGCTATTAAATCCCCCAAGCCCGGCTATAATGTCCTCCACCTCCACTAGGAAGCCTTCTGAGATTCTCCAATTCAAGTTAGAAATAATCTACTACCCATCAAAATTCTATTTCATTATAATAATTTCTATATAATTCCTTGCTGAGTCAAACAATAATGCCACTCTTAAACTTCAAATACCATTATAGGATAGCACTAAACAAGGTATCTTTCTGAGAGCAAAAAACCTTATCAGTTCAATACTAGGAGGTGGCTTTCATTTGCAGACACAATGGGATAAATACTATTGCTTATTTATATACATAGAATTTTAAAAACAAAGCTAGAAAACATGTTCATGATTAAGGTATTTTACTACATAAGAAATAAAGTATTACTAATGACCTAAATTGATATGAAAAATTAGTCAAGATTACTCCACTATGATGTCACTTATAAAAAGCTGCAACAGCCTTATAGTCCTTATTATCAGATACTCAAGTTATTGATAAACAAGATTCTGGTAAACTAGTCAGCGTATCTCAAAAAATGAAAAACAAAATCTCTCCACAAAATAAAATGACAGTTCTCAGTCAGCTATCCCTCAAATAGATCTCTTTAGTGCAATAAAAAACTGAGCCCAAGAATAGATACCTTATTTCAACAGACTCATTTTCCAGAAGATGAAATATTCAGGCAGTAACTCTTACCAAAAAGATAAGCACTACTGTTCTTAGCATATGGCTTAGAGACAAATAGGAAGCTACTTATGAGGGAATCAATTGACAAACTTCACAAATTAAACCTGCAATAAGTAGTTCCTTATTTAACAGTTGAAATGTCAGTTATCCACTGCAGCTGAAAACATAATAGAGCCTCACTACAATGTTCCTCTGCAGAACAAAACTCATTAGAGATCAGTTCATTTTAGATACCTCTCCTCCAAAATCAAGATAATGTAAATACCTAAGAAGTCAATTAAAAGGCTATACTCTCATGGCTAATATGGTGAAACCTCGTTTCTACTAAAAATACAAAAAATTAGCCAGGCATGGTGACGCAAACCTGTAATCCCAGCTACTCGGGGGGCTGAGGCAAGAGAATCGCTTGAATTTGGGAGGTGGAGGTTGCAGTGAGCCGAGCTCGCGCCACTGCACTCCAGCATAGACAGCAAGAGTGAAACTCTGTCTCAAAAAAAAGGCTATACTCATGAAATGTGATTGCTTACGTTTATCATCTAGATTAGCAGTTTATTAGTTTAACATGGCTTCATATTATTTATTGATTTTAAAAATGAGATGGAAGGTATTTATCATAAACAAAAAGATCAGACATCCTCTACTAATAAACTAAATTAGCAATGAAGGAAAAAAGGTAGAAGTTTTAACTATTAGCATATCCAAAATAAAGTTGGAATATTCACTAGTAACCAGTAAATTCTTATTCATAATGAATCACCACTTCCTGTCTTACAGATGGAATTCTATGAAACATCTGTATTGGATAGCTACAAGTATTTGCTCTACATACTGCTGCCTTCAGAAAACAGTAGTACAAGCCATTTTCTTCTCAGTAACTGTTAAAGTTTGTATATGGTTCTTTAAGGAAAGTCAACTTGGCTGTCCCAGGGGATTTTAGGCCAGAGATCCTACTCTTCAGGAGATGAAAGCAAACATGGAGGAGGGCAAGGCCCAAGGGAATGGTTAAGTAGCAATTCTGCCCATGAGATACAGACCATCTGTGCAGGGGCAAACTGACCCTAGGAGAGGCAAACTGAGGAAATAAATGCTAGATTAACACAAAGACTGTCACCTAAGTTCTAGTTCTTACCCAAACTGATTAAGTTTAATCACCTGTCTACCTCGATCACGTCTGCTGTAGGTCCTGGTCTCAGAAACACCAAGACTTAAAGTGACTAAGCTTTTATTTTAAAAGCATCAATTCATAACTTAGGGAATTTCAAAACCTGTTTAAACTCTAGAAGACTACAGTGAAGGATATTAGTCATTTCAGTTTTCTCTGCCCAAAATGATTATTTCTAATCCCAGTAATAAAATACTATTTCACTTTCAACCACAAAAAAAAATTCCCTATCAACTGCCCCCTAGATATACATTCCTGAACCAACTGTGATCACATCTTTAACTTCTTCTACCCACTATTTAAATAAACTCTGAAAAAATCCCTGAAGAAACATACTAATTAAATGAATATCAAAAACATGAACTGTATTTTTCCAGTTCATGTAAGAACATTTAATCACTTAAAAATTAAAGTAACAACAAAAAAGAACGTTTCATCACTTAAACTATGTCTTGACCTCCTTTCATTTCAATTAAACTGTTTAAAGCAATTTTTAAGCCTAACTCCATCTTAGCAATTTTAATGTTTCTATTAGAAGTTTCTATTATCGGCTGGGTGCGGTGGCTCACTCCTGTAATCCCAGCACTTTGAGAGGCAGAGGCAGGTGAATCACGAAGTCAGGAGTTTGAGACCAGCCTGACCAGTGTGGTAAAACCCCGTCTCTACTAAAAATACAAAACTTAGCCAGGTGTGGTGGTGTGCACCCGTAGTCCCAGCTACTCAGGAGGCTGAGGCAGGAGAATCGCTTGAACCCGGTAGCCACAGGGAGGTTGCAGTGAGCCAAGATCACCCCACTGCACTCCAACCAGCCAGGCAACAGAGTGAGACTCCATCACAAAAAAAAAAAAAAAAAAAAAAAAAAGAAGTTTCTATTATCAAAAAGAAATTTTATGAGGCAGCTGACTTTCTCATCTTAAAAAAACATGTAATTGAAACCAGAAATACTCAAATTACACTCACTTTAATTTAATAGTATTCACATTTTGCAGCACTGTGAACTTACTTGTAATTACCATTACCTGAGCTAGACAACTATAATATGCCCTGCCAGTCTATGACATAAAATTATATCTCCAGGAGACCTGTTGCTTGCATGTAAAACTGTACTCTGAAACCATCGCTCTAATACAGCAGAAGATCCTTTTGCTTGTTTCTTTAGTAACATGGATAATCATGATGTTCAGTCAAACCATTATAAGAAGACCAGGACTCTAAATAAACACAATTCTATTTTCAAACCAATTTCTAACATGAAGAACTGTGGGGCAGTAGTCACCAGAGTGGAATAAGATGAAATGGCCTGTGAGTGACAAGGGGTATCACAGATGGCAGATGGCCAGCTAGACAGCTAAACAGCATGTTCAGAGGCATATCACTTCCCATCAGTCTCAGGAAATAGTTTGTGGGGAATCATAAAAATCTCTACACCAAAAATTCTGTAACCTACAGCACTGGAAATGTTGAGACAAAAGAAACATCAACTTTCACATTTTTTTTTTTTTTTTTTTTTTGAGACAGAGTCTCTCTCTGTTGCCAGGTTGGAGTGCAGTGGTACGATCTCGGCTCACTGCAACCTCTGCCTCCCAGGTTCAAGCAATTCTCCTGTCTCAGCCACCTGAGACACAGGCACATGCCCAGCTAAGTTTTGTACTTTTAGTAGAGACAGAGTTTCGCCATGTTGGCCAGGATGGTCTTGATCTCTTGACCTCGTGATCTGCCCGCCTCAGCCTCCTTGCCAAAGTGCTGGGATTACAGACATGAGTCACTGCACCCTGCCAACTTTCTATTTTTTTAAATCTCTTTAAAAGTTAATGCTTACTTCTTATAAGAGTAAGTATTTAAAGAAACACTTCCCTAACAATTTTCTTCAGAAATTTCAGCTGAGACTAAAAACATGAAATCAGAATTATCGTTTTTGTACTTAGATACAAAACAATCAGAAACCCATCGAATTAAAAGCATGTATATCACTGCTACACACACACACACACACACACACACAGAGAGAGAGAGAGAGAGAGACACAAAGAGAGAGAAAAATCTACCTAACTCAGCTCCCTGCACCTCCTCCTTTAACTCCTCTCCCCTTAATCTTTAAATGTAGGCCTTTCCTACAAGGCATCATCCTCATCCCTTCTCTACAGCTTGTCCCTGATAGATTTTAGCTACTCTTATTTTATTCATATCTTCCATGTCTGATCACTTCCTAAGTGATCACCCTTAAACCCAGCTTTCCCTTCCATTGCCACTGCCCTAATCAAGTTTCCATCACCTCAGGTCTAAATCACCATGATAACCTAACTGATTTTCTCCTTGCTAGTCTCTTTGCATTCTACACTATCCATAGAGCCCTTCCTAAAACAACATTTTGACCACAGCTCTGGCTTAACAGTCTTCAGTGGACTTTTACCCCATTAGCAAAAAAGATAGCCAAACATCTTAGGCCTGCGTTTTAGATCCTTTTTCATATGGCCTGCTCTTACTTTCAACCCTACTTTCCACTCCTCTTACCTACTGACCATTGCTCTAGCCATATTGGTTTAGCTACTCTGAGTAGGTCAAATGGCTTCTGCAGTTCTTTGCAAGAACCATGTCTTTCACTCGGTGCATAATGCATGAGCCCCAGTCTCCAAGAGCCCAGAAATACCAATCCACCTTATATACCACCTCTTTCATAAAGCCTTCACAGAACCCAGTAATAGGAATTTTCCTTCCTCTGAACCCATATAGTAATTATTGCCTATGATAGGCAAATAATCATGAACTGCCTGTTGGCCTCATTCTAGCTTTGCATTGACAGAAAATTTTCACAAGTTAAATCTTTGCAAATAGCATACTGAATACTTCTTTATGAACAAACTTATATGATATCAGATTTGCTTCAAATAATGAAGGTTGGGTCAGGAGTAGAAATAAGATTGACCATGTGTTGGCAAATTGTTTAAGCTGGGGAGTTCCCATTACTTTTGTGTGTATGTAAGAAAATTTCAATATTTTGTTTAAACATTAAGTATGCTAGCTGAAGATCTCCCCTGAAAATAGGAAAGCTTTAAAAAAATATATCAAGACTCTGGCCAAGTAAATTTGAGCATTAAAGAATTTGCTGGCCACGCACAGTGGCTTACACCTGTAATCCCAGTACTTTGGGAGGCTGAGGCAGGTGGTCACTTAAGCCAGGAGTTCAAGACCAGCCTGGGCAAAAAGGCAAGAAGTCTCTACAAAAAAACACAAAATTAGCTGAGCACAGTGGCACATGCCTGTAGTCCTAGCTACTCAGAAGGCTAAGGTGAGAGGATTGCTTGAGCCTGGGAGGTTGAGGCTACAGTGAGCCATGATCACATCACTGTACTCCAGCCTGGAAACAGCAACACCTTGTCTCAAAAAAAAAAAAAAAAAAAAAAAAAAAAAATCCTTGGCAGGGGGGTTGGGGGGGGGGGTGAATTATTTTTAAAATATGTATAAGGAAA